>CAICTM010000466.1:0-65414 GCA_903772945.1 Seminavis robusta | reverse complement strand
TACAAGAAAGATTTTGGAGGGAAGCACATGTAGTTGTGGTACAAAACCTAAACAAGAAGAGAGGTGACGATGAACTTGCACAGCAAAGATCTTTCGCACACTTATTTGGCGCTTGTCAACATCACACCAATTGAGGTGGCACCAAAGAAGCGTGCATCTCCACACCACTCAAGGATTTAACAATAATGGTCCGCTACCACTTCCGCTTTACCAGGAAAGATTTGGGGGCTTTGAAAAGGGTGCCCCTTTTATTCATTGACGTAAGCCAGTGGATTGGTCAATTTTAGAGACGACCTTGTACACTGTATTTTCTCTCTGTCTCCAACCACAACACACACACACAAGACCAAACCAAAGATGTTGTTGCCTCGGCCCCCCACATCCAGTACTAGTACATGCAGGACCTCCTCTTCATTAGGAAATGTGCTTATATCAGTTTTGTTGGTTGCCAATCTGTTGGCGTTTGTTGCTCTGTGCCGTCAGCAACAGCATGAACTACACGTAAAAGTCCACACTCTTCAAGAGCGTCCAAGTCACCACCGTGCCTTACTGGGTGACGATAGTAGTAGTAGAACTAGTAGTAGTAGTAGTCTGTTGAATGTCAAGATTCTGGTGGCCATTGCAGCGTATGATTTTTCTCAATTGCCGCATTTGGAAGAAGTACTGGATGGCTATCACGATTTGTGTGTGAGTGGCGCCATTGTCAAGGTGGTCATCCACACCACAGTGGCCTGGCCGGTGCCCTTGTTGGATCTGCTGCAGACCCGATTCCCCTGTTCCCAGTTTACCATGGACATTGTGCTCAAATTGCCACGCATTCGATTGCATCTCGTGGATTGTCACCGAAAACTCTTTTACACGCATTTGGAAGAGTATGATCTATTCATTTATACAGAAGACGATCAGAGAGTCACACCAAGGACAGTGGCAACCTACTTGCAAGAAACAAACAAGATACAGCAACTTATCCTTCATCAGGAGGAGGGACACAAACAATACCAACCGGCCGATTTCAATGTGGGCATTGTCCGATACGAGTACAATTTCCCCGCCAACATGGTCATTGACGATTCCACACGCGCCGCCACGGAAAATGTCACGCGCGTCTATTGGGAACATTCCAGTTTCAAACCACCCATTGTACCCAATGCCATGGATGCCGTGCCACAGCATCCTTTGGCAGGCAAGTATGTGCACATGAAAAATCATCATCAGGGCATGTTCTTGGCCACACGCGCCCTCCTCAAAGCGTGGAAAGATCGATGTCAATTTGATGTGGCGTCCAATCGACCCGGACAAAAGAAAAATCCATCCCAACCTCTCTTTGGGACACAACGCGTTTGGATGAGTTCCCAACAATTGTACGGAAACAAATTCGGATGTGCGGTCCAACAGGTACTGCCGCTCGACAACTTTGGGGCACTGACGGTACATCATTTACCCAACAAGAATTATCGACGCGTGGGACAATACCGGACCCGAGACACCAATCGAGATGAAGGAGTCGTCGTGGAACAAGAACAATTGCTCACGGCCATGCAGCTGCATATTGCGCTCTTACGGGCACAACAACAACAGCAACCCAAAAAGAAGAAACAAGTCAGAATTACCATGGATGCCGACCCCGACAATCCACCCAAAGCACCAGCGCAACCATCCTGGAAACCAAGAATACAAGCCTTTCAAGCATATGTGGAACGAGGAGGAATCATGACCGAGCAAGATATGCAAATGACATTGTTGCCGCCAGCGGAGGATTGAAATCTTCAATCATAAACGGTTGCTTCGACAAGGGTCATCATGGGGTGCACAGGGAGGGACTGGCTGGTGATGGGGCCGCCATGTTGGTTGGCTATCTGGAGGCTGGGTACAATTGAATAGACGGGTCCATGGAAGGGTTGCGTATTGGCAAGCATTGCTCCATCCAGACTACGGTACATCAGGGCCCTTTTGAACTCCATTCATATTGATATGATGTTGTTGTTGCCGTCACTGGCTAGCTACTGGTAAATATACCGGTGGATAGATGGCTGAGTGTGGTCAGCGTCAAAATTAGTTCTTTTAGTTGGATGGCTCAGCTCTTGTTGCCTGCCTGGAAAGAATCTTATGACTTTTAGTTCGTTTGCCCGGTCCTTTCTAGAAAACCCCACCGTAAGTAAATATTATTGTAAACATCATCACTCGACTCGTCTCGACTCGCGAACGATTTATGGTAACATTCATCAGCTTTTTCTCATTCTAACACAATCCACATGATCTCTCTGGAAACGAACGCTAGCACACGTACGCTCCTTTGTACCCTTTCATCGTAAAGTTTCGGTCCTAAATCTTCCTCACACCCCGCCGCGCAAAGAGTAAGGACAAGCTCTCGGGCCGGATTTATTTATCCCACTGCCTGCCTCGCAGAGTTCGTTCCCAATCGCACGTGCCCGACGACGTACTGTTCTGTACAATGACTGGCTGTTCCTCAGTGACGACTCCTTCTTTTGCAACACAACATGTTGTACGCTGTGGTCCAAGATACTTCAACTATCGTCCACATGGACATGAAGGCCAGCAATGACACAATGCTCACACTCGATAGAATGGTACGAGAGTCGGCAAGGCACACTTGACCTTTGAGGTACGTGATTCCCAGTTCTTCTGCCATGGCCCAGACATGGAACCAGCCAACAAAAGACATAATTGACATGATGGTTGCCGTCACAGGGAAGCTTCCAGTTGAAACAGAATCGAACTCTGCATAGGAAACAATAGAGTCTTCACCAGAACTACTAGTTGTGGTTTCGTCTTCCGTGGTGGTTTCTTCTGACTGTGTGGTTCGAATCTTGTGGCACGAATCATCAACACCGTTGGGAAAAGTCCTTTTCGGCGTCGTACCCGCCGGATCCCTCCCTCCTCCGCTTACACATTCAATGGCAGTATCAAAGGTTGGCGACGAATGGTGTAAATCAGCCTTGGTCATCTCGAATCGTTCGTCATCCTTGGCTTCATCTAGCAGGGAAGTGTCTCGTCGTGCATCACGGCTCTTGCTTCGTGATCGAGTCGGCCTTGAAATCGCGTGGTCTCGTTTGGAACTTCCTCTTGACGCAGTAGATTGAGAATCACCAGTGGGACTGCCATTATGGTGGGTATGGTTGCTTTGGACTGGTGTTGCCGGTTCGCCAGATGACTCCATCCCCTGGGACGGGATCGAGACACCAAGGACGCTACATGTACTGCTGCTTGGAAGAGCACTGCCGAAACTAGGAAAGCCATTAACTTCGAAAAACTTTGTGTTGCCGCCGTTGTTCTCATCCATGGCTTCGAGAGAAGCTGAACTACTACCAGTGAAGGACCATGATTTGGCTCTCAGAGGTCGAAGACGTGGGCTCATAGAATTGGATGCTGTGGGAGTTCTCTTGCTAGACATGTCGAAGTCGTCGCCGCTAGTATTGCTAGTGCAGTTGGGATCAATTCTGTCAACCTCCCCCGCCAAGATTCTGAGAGCTTGGTTGCTAAAGTGTTTCCGGCGCTGTGCTGATGCCTCCAACTGTAGCTTTGTCCGACTAAGTTCAGCTCGAGAGTCCGACAGGAGACGTTTCAGTTCTTCGTTGGCCGACTGAACCTTTTCCAAATCTTGCTTTCTGCGTTTCGTTGTGCGAGGACAAAAGGACAATTAGCTTCATCAACAAAAAAGCATACTCAAAGCAAGGCAAAGCGGAAAAGTAGTTACGTACCGGCTACGCACTTGTTTCTTGCAGGAAGTGAATCCGTTTTCCGCCGCGACCAAAGCCACCTTGGTAATACTGAGCTCTCCCGTCTTTTCAGTCAACTGGAGAGTTCGTTCCGCAATGATCAACCGAAGGCGTTCTAGTTCTTTGTCCTTGTTTCGCATCAGATTTTGTTGGCTTTCCCATTCCTTCTGGAAGTTCTTGAGCTGCCGTTTTACAAGCTTGGCCTTTTGTCGAATCGTGTCGAGTTCGTTGCGATTGTCTTCTAGCTCCCGCTGTGCCATTTTCCATTGCTCCGGTGTAATTCGGAGCTGTGTCTGAGTCACCTTGAGCGATTGACCGGAAACCTCCTCAGTCATGGAATTGGTTGTGGCCGTATGAAATTGCCAGACCTCGTCATCCTTGCTACCCCTGCTCCCATTACTATTGGCCTTGCTGCTCTTGCTGTTGTCATTATCATCTAAGGACAAGCCCAAGTTGCTAAGAGCTGCACAAGCCGGGGTCACTGCCGCTGCCGCCGCCGCAATCGAGTGGTCTAGCTCCATTTCGAAATCCTCCTTTGAGCTATCTGCGGGGCTCATGCAAATCCTGGCTCCATGTCTTGGTGCGGCGGGTTCACGAATGTCAATACCAACACCACTGACTGTGGTTGCTCCAGAGGATTTGAACGTGTCGTCGTCGGACGTCTTGCGATTGGACGAGTAATCGATCGTGTTGGAGTCATCGTGAGCCGTGTCGGCCGTGCAAATAACATGAAATTTGTTGGCAGCGGCCTTACCACAAGCTGTCAAGTTTACTTGTGGTTGCTGCTTTTGCTGTTGTGGATGTTGATATTGCTGCTGTTGTCGTTGCTGCTGTTGCATGAGGCGTTCTTGTTGCACCAGTTCTTGTTCGAGGTCTTGTTCTTCTTGATCCCGTTGCATTTGCTGAGATTGTTCTCTTCCCCGGGCTTCTCTCAATGATTGATTGGTCAGGACAATGCTTAGTGCATCCAGAATCTCGAGTTCTTGACGATCGTCTTCACTGCTGACGACAAAGCTTCGAATGTTGTGTTGTGACTTACCAAACGAGTAGTCGTCAAACTCAATATCGAACTTGGTACTCACTGCCATGCTGCTCGTACTCTTCCCAAGGTGATGCGAGGGACTACTGGTTGCTGGTCCGTCTGCAAATGGATGCTTCGAGCAGCAGTTCATGGTCGTCTGACTGTTTTCGTGGTAATCGTGGGAGGCTACACGAAAACAATGACACAAAAATGCTTTGTTCTTCTATGTGACGCCTTCTAGTTCATTGGGGATCAGATAAGGGTTGCATCAGCTGAAGATTAAATTAAGAACAATGCTGTCAAGATAGTGGTATCAAAAAGGAAGCAATGGCGAAAGAAGCCGGATGCGGAGTAGCAACAAGTAGTCAATGCCTCGACGAAGGAAATCGCAGAACTTGAAGAGCGATGATTTTTTCCGATTTTGTGAGCGATGTCACCGCCGCGGCCCATGTGACAGCAAAAAACGCGAGGCTCTTCTCACGCTGGGCGACAATAGTTTGCGACATTATGCATTAGGGGTGAGGTTTTCGCCAACCCGACACCACAACACCAGTACTGCAGTACCAGTACCAGTACTACGATACCGGTATACGGTCATGCAGGACAGACAATACTTATCTTGGCTGGTAAGTAGTTGATGATGAAGGATCATAACTTATTTTAGGTACATTCACATAGCAGCAACGAGGAGAAGAGCTGATGGTTTACAGTATTTGCTGGATAGCTATTTCTCGCAAGGATCCTGACAAGGTTCTTCGCAATGGCGAACGTGACAAGAAACGCAAGTATCTCGACGCCTGTCTTTCCCAACGCCGCCACTTTACTCCGTTTGTTGTCTCTGCTGATGGTCTCCTTGGGGCCGAAGCTGAGGCACTCGCGAAACGTATTTCCGCTTTGCTCGCTGCAAAGTGGGAACGCCCTTACTCAGTGGTGCGTGGCTACGTTAATGCTCGGCTCAGCCTAGCTATTCTTCGGGCCCGCCACCTCTGCATGCGTGGCTCTCGTGTCCCTGCTGGCACAATGAGCTACCGTCGTTCTCTCTGGGATGCCGATGGTGCACTTGCACTCTTCCGCTAATTTTGCTCCCTTGTCCTTCCTGGTTTTCCTCCCTGCACCCCCCTTCCCTGCCCCCCTTGTTTTGCCCTGCTCGCGTCCTCATTGCTCTCCCCGTCTGCCCACCACACCAGCCACCCACCACCGCAGCCACTGCTTTGCCTCGCCTCGCCCCCCTCGCTCCTTAACGTATCTCTTTAGTATTTATTTTCTCTTTCATGTTACGGGTGGTACTGGTAGCAAGATAGCTACATGAACAGACCCGGTTGTTATTAGTAATCCTTAGGGGAATATAATCTAACATTTGCTCCTCCCCAACTCATCTGCAATCGTTGCACACGTTTCTCCCAACCAGAATCCTCAGTTTCCAGCAGTTCCAAATCCGACAGGGCAGCTACCATTTTCAGTTTGCCATGAGCAGTAGAATAGTCCATTATCGTTTGGCTCATTGCCTCCAACACTGGCGGCGGAAAGAAGATGCTAGAGGCGTAGATATGGGTAGCATCTGAGAAATCCAATTGAGACAAATCCCCATGGACCAGTTCTACAGTGTTGCGGTTGGCGGTGGCAAACTTTGCTCGGAGGGATGCTTTGGCCTCTTGCAAGTCTACTAGAACCGCTGGACTAGCTGGAATACCCTCAGGATCGGAATCAGCCTCAGAAGGATAGTCTTGATGATGACTGTTTTTCTTTTCAGCTTGAGATGGCAAAAGTGCTTGCTGCAGCGCATTCCAGGAGTGAACCGCCATAGCATGCCTTGCCGGGCTCAGTTCAATGCCCACAATTCTCTTCAGAATCGCGCGGTCTTTTGGTTTTGTTTTATCGTTATCATGACAAGTGGAGAGTGTTTCTAAAAAGACTTGTGCAACTAGCTTTCCTTCTCCCGATCCCAGGTCATAAAAGACTACTTCTTCTTTATCGGTACTGTTGCTGTCATCCTCAAAGATGGTCAACAACTCCAAATCTTCTAGCAATTGTCGAACACCAGTAGGGGTAATTTCTCCGTAGGTGAATTCTTTCCCTTCATCTTCCTCATGACTGTTCAAGAGAGAACGCGACACTGTGGCATCCCAACAAGTATCTAGCAGATGATCCACAAAGTCACGGTCATCTTGTGTTTCGTTCGCTTGCAGTGGCGGGGGCTGATGCAGGATCCGAAACTCGGACTGAAGCAGAACGTCCAGGAATGAGGGGATCACATATTGTTGCTTGTTATGAGATTCTCCGTTCTCGTCGTTATTGCAACTGGGAGCAGCAACCTCAACAGACATGGCTATCTCTTTTAAAAAAACCTACAAAAAGCCGAGGCCCTCCTTGCACTGCTATTCCCCCCACTCGTTGAGGATCCTCGACCTGGGTATCTTTTGCCGAACCGGACCGAATATTTCCGACAACGAATATAACCGATTATTAGTCCGAATTTTTAAACAAGCGGGGGGATGTCGATTAAGCGTAAGCCATCTCAAAGACCAGGCGTTCGGTGCGCTGCCGCGTTCGCCAAAGATCTTCTGATCAAATCGCTGCCGCCAACACGAGCTCAAGTTTTCAGGTGAAGGTCGCTGCATCCAAGCACCGTCGCCGATGATGCTCATTGGAAGCACTCAACACATCCTTTACTTCGTCATTGCTTTGGATTTGAGGCTTGGTGTCAGTCAATTCCTTTCTTCCTTTTGTCTGATTGACACCACGCAAATCAATCGCACAAATACACTTCCCTCTTAGTTGGCTATTTGTTGTGCTCGACCTCCGATTTCTGAAGCTCGCTACCGGTAGCCAGACGAGGAAGCAATGCCTTATTCTTGTCGCAACACGTATAAATCCGCATACAAGATGGGAGTTAATACCACCAAGGAGTTGTGCGGTATCTGCCTAGATAATGTCATGCACGACAAGTCGAGACGAAAGCGTGCTTCTTCTCCCGACCCCGGAGGGTGTGGTTGTCACAGCAAGCCAAGACAGTCACGGCAGAAGAGCGATGTACTCACTGCTGCAGAAGCGATGATGGATGCAATCTGTCTCGGTGGATCAGTCTCCGCAGCAGGAGCCAACAACGTGTATCGTGCTGGTCACCGAAGTCCGGGTACGTCCCCTCCAGAGAGCCCCTCCTACAAGAGCAGCACCGGTTACGGCAGCAGCTATCAGCAGCACCGTCCGACGCCGCGATACAGACAACATCAACCGTTTCCATACGAACAGCAGCACGGGGATTCGGTGGCGCATCGAACCGATGCCATCATGACCATTGCAACGACACCAGACCATCACACGGACGAAATCAACACTTCCTCATCCTCCCAGAAACACGCACACTTCAGCGACGACATCCGTGCCCAACAGCAGCGCCCCAGCAGATCACAACGATCCCAAGATCACTATGACTCGAATGACACCGAAGATGACACTGGAACCACCACCCCGGCTTGCAGCGCCACACTTGACACTACTAGAGCCATTGGATCCAAGAAAGAGCAACATGTGACCAACAAGGAACCCTTCACCATGATTCTCGTTTCTCCCTGCACAGCAAACCAGAATTATGATCCACGCGCAAACAGTAGTGATACTTCTCCAGTGGAAAAACATGCTCCACCCAACGAACAAGGTACCAGCGACTCACATTCCACGCGCCGGTCCCTTCTCGACGATAATTCTTCCTGTGTGTCCATGGTATCATCCTGCCGTAGTGACATGTTGGAGAGCGAAGCAGATGGTGGTGGCGGTGTCTTGGGGAGCAGCATCCTCCGCGAATACGAGCACGCGGTTGGAACCAAAAAGCCATTCAAACCCAAGACCGATGAAGCATCCAGCAAAAACAAGATCACTGCGAAACACATCAATCGCTTCCTTGAGAAGCTCTCCAAGGACAAGCTAGCCATGGGAATGCCAAATGATTTGGATGCTTCTACTGTAGCCAGTAGTGACATTCTCGGCGTTAACAACAGCCAACCCGACGCCCATCATCATCCAATCAGTATGGCGAGTCTAGAAGAAGTACCGTCGTCGCTGCCTCCACTCAAGTTCGATTCCAGACGGACGGTTGAAAATCAAGCAGATCCCATTGAAGAGAGCCGAGACGACAAGAACGGTGTTCACTCTCAGCAGCGACTTCCTGAAGGTTTTCTTCGAGATGATGAAGATGATGATGACGACGACGACATCACTGGCCCTTGCATGGCTCCAACCGAGTCACTAGAGACCCTGGGAACCCTGGATGAGAACATTGATCCAGCTCTCGAGTCCACGGCTCCAACAATATCAAACATGAAGAAACACCAACAAAAGCTCATGGACACCACTCATCACGTCCAAATAGCTCCTCCAAGTGACGTTGGCACTTCTGATCACAATGATAGTCTCGTAGTGCCCATCAATACTGCAAGAAGCACAATGACTTCGCTTACTGCCTCATCTTTCAACGTCGCTACTCCGACTGGGCCTCAAATAGGAAGTCATCCATCTTTTAACTCTGCACCTGGAAAAGAGCGAAGAGAGATATTTCTCATGAAAGACCAGCTGCAGTGGACCATGAGCAAATTGGAATCCACACAATACGAGTTGAACGTGATGAAGGGAATCAAAGATTTGTATCAACGAGAGCTGGAATGCAAAGCCATGGAATGCAAACTGGCAGAATGGCGCCTTAATCACAAACCATTGGCAATCGACGCCTCCGATCTTCCCCCCGATCATGCCACTCTCGAAAAACGAGAGGACGCTTCCGGCGCTGCGTCGGTAAGCTCCTTGTCTATAGGTGAGATATCGAAAGCACCATCCTCCTCCTCCACCAATGACGTCAATGACGTTGCAACAGTTGGTTATGGACACACACAATTCCTATTCCAAGCTGGGTGTGTTGGTCTCCTAGCTGTCGCCTTGTACGTTGCGGTTGGACAGAACGCTCCCATCATGATGGACCTGATGTGGACTTCATTTCTAGCCATATGCACACCCCTCCTTCAAGCGATATCGCGTGCAACACTGACCTCTTTCGATCTCTTCAAGTACTGTGTCATCGAACATGGGAAACTTGTTCGAGTTGCCAGTGACAGTTTTGGTTTGGCGAGTGCAATGATCTATGACGTCGCGTCAAGCCTATTTTATATTTTTGGTCAAATGACGGGCACCTCCGATGCGATGGCAGAGTTCGTGGACAATGTACATGAAGATCTGATATACTCAGCCTTGTTGTTCTCGAGGGTGGTGGCACCACCGCGGATTGGGCTGTCTCTCGCGAGACTAGGCGTTGATTGCATGGGGAAAAGGACCATCGAGTGTGTAGCTGTGGATGCTGCACTGATGATGTCAGACCTGCTTGTTTCTCTCCGCGAGTGGATCCTTGGTTAGTTCTGTTATGATGGTGTTGCACCCTTTCTCACACGGAGCCAAAATCCCGTCACCACGCTACTAGAGAAAGCCAATACATATCACCGCGAGCAATAGTATGAGGCTCGCTGTCCCACTATCCATGAGAAGTTGTTGATAAAGCAAGAGATAAGCATTATAGCATACTCTATTTTCATTTGGTGGGTGGTGGCCGCAATCCCGGAGCCCCGAATGTCTGTAGCTTCCATGTACGGCGGCATATCTCAAACAGTGAGTTTTGCCATCTGTCGTCCTGCGCAGTCTTGCAGAAGCTCGAACGCCGCACGTAAAAGGCGACAGTTGAGGTTTTCGTGGGACAACAGGAGAGCGACGGGACGAAGACAAGTCTTCCATTCATTATTCGAGTTAGCAAGGTTCCGCCCAAGAGAGCCGAAGACAATCTAGTTCAAGACCACCAAGACCAACGGCACCCTGAAAGTTCCCAACAAGAAAACACGTGCGGCTCCTGACCCACCTCATTGCGGGGAAGGAGCCGTGGCTGTAAAGAGGGCAAGGATACGTGACGACGACGACGACGATGACAGTGAGAAGATGCCGACTGAAACGAGCAGCATACCAGCCGTTGTGATGAGCAGCAACACCAGCATCCTATCAAATCTGACCGATGCCACTGTATTTGGACGATACGAAGATGCCGCAGAGTCTGCGGTTGTCCCGTCCGTTCAATACAGCGCTCGGAACATCGACCAACCAGTCGCCCTCGAGAGCTTGTTCGGTGTCAGAGTTGCGCCACTGGCACCAGAGAGAATCCCTCTATAGTGGAAGTCCTTGTCGATGATTCAAGCCGGGGAGTTTGCAGCTCCTTGTCCTCTAACGAGGACTAAGCTTCTTTGAGATTTCACTGAGAATTCACTGAGAGAAACAAGAGAGTCGTTGAGTCATCGGGAACATGCAAGGCAGATACCAACATGGAAGCAAGCAACCTCGTCTACATGTACATCAACAAGAACACACATGCGCACACACATGAACAAGAGCATGTGTGATGTGTGTTCTTGTTGATGCGTGTGCGATGTGTGTTCTTGTTGATGTACATGTAGACTAGGTTGTTTCCTGTTAACACCTGAGCGAGCTTCAATAATTGAATAGAATTCGAGCATCACACGAGGGCTTTCAATTGTTGAGGTGGTCTCCTCTCTTCGAGGGACCTTCAATCCAGCAGACACGACCCATATCATGTCTTGCACAACCGGTCTTCAAGCTTTTTGTACAGCCCACGAAGGAAAACACTCAGCCCACGTAAGAAAAATCTACGTGGACTGTACGGTGTTTTCCTACGTGGGCTGTACAGGAAGCTTGATGGACCGGTTGGGTCGCCATATTACGAGACTGCTGGTACCTTGCTCTTCCACACATACAGAGATATTATTCAGCAAGTTGCAACAGCAGCATCTACACATTTGTTTAGTGTAATTGTGAAATGTAAAGGATAGAAGTTATGGCCAAATCTCACTATACGTAGCAAGTACAGTATACGCAGCTTCGGCTGGCTTTGATGTCCAACAAACAAGGCCATGAGCTATTCCGCCGTACATACATACACGAAGGACACGGATGGTACTGTACAATGCATTGGGGATCAGTGGGCAGAGAGGGAGGGATAATGGCTCGGCTTGATCGTATCGTTTTCAGTCATCATTGTTGTGGACTTGGTAAATGTGCGCTTGCAAATCCAGTTTTTCTTGAGAGACATCGCCACAGCACAAGAGCTGTTCACAGTCGGCAAAGACATTGAAGGAAAGGGGTGTTTGATGCGAGCACAGCTTTTGTGGAATACTTCCTTCCAAGTCTGGATTTCCATCGACGCCAAAGGCATTGACTACTGGAAACTCCCAGGAATCGGGAATGGTCCCTTGAAAGTGATTATGATCGAGGCGCAAGTTGACGAGTTGTTGGAGATCTCCCCATTCGACCGGCAGCGTTCCTGTTAGATTGTTGTTTCGCAGCGAAATGTCTAGCAAGTTGGTCATGTTGTGCCATGCTACAGGCAGTGTGCCGGAGAGTAGATTCTGATCGATATTGATGGTTTCCAACGTAGTCATAGCATTCCACTGTCCCGGAATGGTACCGGTGAATTGGTTGTTGTTGAGTTCCAATGTATCAAGCGATGCCATGGTTTGTAGATTCGTGGGAAGTTTCCCGGCCAGCCGCGCATTGTTCAAGTACAATTCTTCCAATTGCGTCATTTGACCGAGTTGTGCCGGAATGGAAGAACCTTGAAAATTCGAGTGCGAATAGTCCATGACTTGTAACTTTGGCAATAGCGCTGCCGATGCGGGTACAAAATCGGAGAGTGTCAAGTTCCAGGACATGCGGGTAATGCGAATCTCTCGCAACCCCGTGAGCATGTCAATTTCGAGTGGCAACCGTCCTACGAGCTGTGGAATATTATCGAGACTGAGTCGTTGGTAGAGTCCTTGTTTTCCATTACAGGGCGTGGATGCCGCGGTCATCCATTCGCATTCGTGTACGCCATGGTGCAACCACGTCTCTTGCATTTCTGGGGGCCAAAAGTTTCCTCGTAGTGAAAAGTAGAGTGCCGCAAGGGCAAATCGTTGTCGATGTCTCCAGAGCGGATACTGTGAAAAGTTGGTATCCTGAATGAGCCAATTGTAGGCAGAAGATTGTGGCGATGTCGGATCCTGTTCAATTTTGAGTTGCGTCAATTCTGGCAAGTAGTGCAATAACATGACGGCACCTCCTTCTTGTGGCAGCAACAAGTCTTGGTCTCCGCCCATGCCAAATGGAGGGTTGCTGTGCGTAGCATCATCATTGTCGGCTCCAATGGCATAAATGAAATCAGGTTTCGTGGCGACAATGACGATAGCTGAAATGGTGACAATGAGTGTGAGCGCCAGCAACGTCCAAGCAATGTATATTGGATAGTCCCATTTTTGGTCTTTGTCTTGTGTGTCTTGCGTATTTGGTGGTTGTTGTGCTTCTACATCATCCTGATTGCTATTGTTGTTGTTATTTTCGTTGTTGTTTTCGTCGTTTGTGGGAGTATTGTTGGAATGAGTGTCGCCTTGTTCGGTTTCTTCTTCGTTGATTTGTGCTTGTGCTTGTCCTGCTTGATGTTGTTGATGTGATGATGATGATGGAGCATGATAAGATCTCCTGGAGGACGATCGTCTTCGTGACGATGCAATGGTGGACATGGATCCATCGAGACTGGACTGTCGTGATCTAGAGGATCTGGAAAGGTAATCAGCAGAGCGTGACATGTAGTAGTTTTCATCGTGTTCTTGCACCATTCCATCAACGGTACTGATGTCGTCATTGAGATCATACTCTTCATCAGTACCTGTGCCACTGTTGTGATGAAGAGAAGGAGCGGTGGGAGCACATGCATACGCTCCTGGTAGAGACGGTGGTGTTTGAGAGACAATGGGAAAGGAAGCGGTATCAGTAGCAGTAGTAGCGATAGTAGTGGCGCCCGTGGAGGGCGTGGTAGACATGGTGTGTGCTGTACCAAGATTCATGGCGGCCATCATGGGATGAGAACCCGTTGGAGTGGCTTTGGCAAAGGACGAGCGAAGTCTCTGTTCGGTGGGTTGTTGTAGATGATGTGACGTCAGCTTTTGTTCTACTGCGTGTATTTCTCCCATGTACTCTTGTCGATGTACATAGTCCAGGACAGGACCCGCTTGACGTATGGCGTCGACTGTCATATTCATGTTGGCTCGATACTCTTGACTTCGATTGGCAATCATCTTCATGAGCACCGGATCTTCTTCACCATCGTTGTCTCTGTGCAAGTCAGCCATGGGACTTGCACCATCTATTCCATGATACGACGACAGGACGCTGGTACTGTCGCGAGATGCCGACGACAAGGCCGACACTTGACTCAGGTGACTGTTGTTGTACGATCGAGACGGAAGTCGTCGTTGTGATTGTGCTGACGATGCGGGAATTCCCAAATGGTCCATGCGAGAAGCCACCACTTTCATCATGATCATGTTGTTTGCTTCGTCTGATGCTTCTTGTTGTTGTCCTCGAGGACGATGATGCTGTTGCTGTTGCTGATGCTGTGATGATGGAACGGAAGGACGGCGAGGACGTTGATGGCTGTTGTGCAGAGACGTTCGTCTCGGTCGTTCGTCCAAATCTGTTTGTACCTGCAGCGGTCTCTCCTGATCTTCTTCTTCTTGTCGCCGCAGCGGCGGCTGCTGCTGCTGCTGTCGATGGGGATGGCTGCTCATGGTGGCACTGACTATATGAATAAACACTAGCTAGCTAGTTGAAAACTAGTAGCAAACTGGTCTTGGCAAGGATCACTTTGATGAGAGATATTATGAGAGAGGACGTCTGCCTTCAAAGGGAAGGAACAAAGAGAAAATTTAGAACTGTGTGGCAAGTTTCTATAATTGTGTACCGCTCATCAAGAATTAACATCCATGACTTCGGAGCATCGCGGTCATGCTTTCTAATCCATTCGGAGTCCGCTCTTTCGAATTATTCATACAGTGCAAGCACGCAGGACTAGCTAGCGGTATTACCTAGAGTACTGTAAGAGTCATAAACAGTTCAACAACATATATATATTAAATATATATTACCAAGTTAATTAACATACTAGTACTACTGAGCAATCAGAGTGAGAACTCCAAGAACCAGTGACCACCACATAATGGCGAATGGCGGTACTGCTGCCGGCACTGAGACTTATATTTTATAATACCAGAGAACAAAGTCGATTTTGCGTACGATGTATCGACAGACTGACTGTTGACTCGGAAGTAAATCAGTAAAACAAATCTGGACTTGGCACTTGGCACAAGTAGTCTTCACAGAGAAGTACTAGTACTAGCTAGTACAGTCAACGCTCGCTTATATTTATAATCTTGTATTTATTCGCTCTATAATATTTAAGAATACTCCAGTTCCCACATTTTTAACTCTAACCCTATTTTAGTACTAGAGCACGTACAATTCTACGGGAATAGTTAGGGTTAGGGATAAAATCAATATTTATTCTCGCTGTTATATTTACTGAATTCCTGAATCCCCCCCAGTATATATATCTGAATGTTGACTGTACTAGTTAAAAATGATTTAACGTCCGTAGGAAAGAACCAATGCCTTTCCGAATAGACTTCACGAACGCTTAAAAGCAAAAGCCAGCTGAGCTATAAAACAAAACTCTAGGTACCCAAAGACGGAAGGAATCAATGATTTCTCAAGGATCCAGGTGATCTTTTAGAGAAAGTACTGAAGCTGGCTTGGAAGCTGTGAGGGGCGACTATGAATCCGCTTCCCAAATTCATAGCGGCAGCCGTGCTGCCAACTCCATCTGGTCTGATACAATGGGCTAATGCTGAAGCTACTCTACAGCAGAATTGACAGACAACTGATACAGTGTACTTGGACTATTAATAGCTTACCTTTATTTCATTCAGACTCAACAACAGAAGAAACGGTCAAGAAACGGTCTCCAACGAGTCATTACACCGGCAGATCTGCCAACGCACCTTAAAAATCCAAAACGAACCCAATCCAGGTTCCAACACAACCAACCCCTCCCCAATAGTATCACATCACATTGTTAACAACCATAACACCATCGGACCTTTCCCCGTGACAAGAAAAATTATTTTAGCTTGCCCGGTACTTCAGCCTACACGAATCAACAAAAAGACTCACACTTGCCTCAAAAAAATGGGTCTCTCCAACCTTGCCAATAAGAATCTCCAGCGAGTTCCTCCCAAGCCTCCCTCGCCCACCGAACCTCGCATCACCCTTCAATCCAGCATCGACAAAATGCCTGAAGTCTCCGCAGAAGTGAAAGGGCAAATTATGACAACATGGATTGAACTCCTCGACAAGGATCCCAGCACAGCGGCAGCAACCTGGTGTGACCTCAATGAAGAGCTTATCGCCAATGGAGACGAAGACAAGCTCGGCCCAACACTCATGCTGGTCAACACAGGACAACACAGGACAACACAACTTCGAAATTCTCAGCTGCCTCACCCGGGCCCCGACCCATGCCGAAATCCGCGGCGCCTCGGCCACGGCATCCATACTTGGAGCAGGAAAGTTCATTGCCGTTCTAGGCACTCGCGGCCCCAAACCTGACGACGAAGACAGGTGGCTCATAGCTCCCGTGGACCCTGAAGACACTTTCAAGCTGCGCTCCCACAAACTTTCCACCCACCTGGGACGACATCCCAGAACCCGATGCAACTGACACCCGCGACTCCAACAAAGGTTCTAACAAAGGTTTGGAGGCACCGACGAAACCACCACTGAGTACTACCCTATCCTTCCACTCATTGGAAAAGATATCTGCACATTAGTCCATGACGGCCTCTGCTATGACAAACCCAATGAAGAAACAAACAAATGGAACCCCTTTGTCACCGCCCAGAAACTCAAACCGTACCTTAACGACATCCACAGCATTCTCCTTGGTCTGACAACCGCATCCTCAACCCAAAAGGTACGCGGCGCTATCAAGTTTGACCTCAAACAACGCGCCACAGTGGACCCACCCCTCCACGAACTCATGGTGCCGCGTATCAACAATATCCTTCACCCGGCCGTCTACCAGCCACCTCCGGACAATCCACTTGGGAACACTGGCACTCCAACGGAGCACAATGCCACGGTCCCAGCTAGTGGCACTCCAACGGAGCACAATGCCACCACCCCACAAAATCCCGCGAGCACCCCAACGGGGCACAATGCCCCGGTCCCACCTGGCACTCCAACGGAGCACAATGCCACGCTATGAATCCGCTTCGCAGATTCATAGCGACAGCCGTGCTGCCAACTCCATCTGATCTGATACAATGGGCTACTGCTGAAGCTACTCTACTCTGGGACACTAAGAATGGGCGTTAACTTGGGCTTACTGTTTAAAGTTTACCCTTTAACTTGGGCTTACTGTTTAAAGTTTACCCTTGTTGTATAGGGCGGGTTTGGGGATGAAAGCAAGGTAAGCTAGTCCAAGTACACTGTATCAGTTGTCTGTCAATTCTGTTGTATTGACTCTGTCGTTCCTTTTGTCGGCAACTCTTCTGTGGGCTGCGATAAAAGGGAGGAGAAAAAGGAGACAATGGCCTTTTGCTGTGACCCGGCAAAGCTTGAGTCACTAGTCAAACAAGACTGCCAGTTCTCCTTTTTAGCATGGCTGTACAGTCCTACCTGGCACTCCAACGGAGCACAATGCCACGGTCCCACCTGGTGGCACTCCAACGGAGCACAATGCCACCACCCCACAAAATCCCGCGAGCACCCCAACGGGGCACAATGCCCCGGTCCCACCTGGCACTCCAACGGAGCACAATGCCACGGTCCCACCTGGCACTCCAACGGAGCACAATGCCACGGTCCCACCTGGTGGCACTCCAACGGAGCACAATGCCACCGGCGCCCCCACGGGGCAGCACGAACTAGATGAGGACAGAGAACAACACCACGTCCAGTTCGCTGACGAGCTCTGGAATGCCACCTTCCGTCTCCGTCCCACCACTGCAGCTCGCACCACTGTCGAACCCCCAGCCAAACAGCTTCGACTTTCCGACGACCGTGGATTTGATGCTCTTGACACCTACCAAAAGTGTCAGATCTTAACATACGGCCAATGCACGACTGCAAGCCAGATGCGAGACTTATCAGGCAAAGAAGAGGTGGAATGGATCAACACGGGGGCCAAAGGGCTCGACTTTTTTGGATTCTTGCTTTGTCTGTCTCCTTCTATTCAACGCTTTACTAACTGCCGTTTTGTTGCCCTTTTGCTGGTAGCTACCGGTATGTCGCCTACATGTAGCTATTCTTTTATCGAATGATATATATATAGGTTCTTTAGTGCACGTGTGAAAGTTTTTGGATGCAACACATCTATCGATATATGCATTTGGTTTGCCACGATTTGGAACACCGCCACTGGCCCAACTAACCCCAGTTGCCGATCTGCTGGCCACCTTGCCGGCCTTCCTAGCTCACACAGACCAATCATCTGGTTCATCCTGATAGCTGCTTTCGTCGTCTTCTTCCTCAGATTCTTCAAGTATTTGCTTAGGCATCAAACGCATGGCCTGGCACCTTTTTGCCATTTCGGCTACAACGGCCTCACCCTTGAGCACCCATTCCTTCCTATTCTCGAGGGCATGGTGGAGGCATTCATCGGATGCCACACCAAAGACACCGCATTCATCTAGCTTTTGTGTCAGTGGAATCACATAGTTGTCAAAAAACCAGATCTCACCCTTGTACCAAGAGTCTGTGGGATCCTTCGCCGCCCTTCCCATCTTCCATGCCACATACATTTCATTGAACAGCTTTTCATTCCACTTGAGATACACTTGCCTGTAGGTTGCGTAGGAGGAAGCAGGGAAGCAAGCAATAGCAAAAACAAGGTTAAGTAAGGACCAACCTACTAAACATAATTCAATGAGATCCCGTGTCAAGCTAATTTGTGCTTACCAGTGCTGCATCTGTAGTGACACAAATCAAGAACAAAGCAAAACAAACCGTGAGACAAGTCTGTCACCATGACAACTGGAGAAAACAATGTCATGTTTGCAATCTTTCTTCGACTTACTGTGTGAGCGACATCAGAAGCTTGAATTACTGTGAAGGAAAGCGGCGAGTCGATTCATAAGACGTTAGCGCAGCACAACAAAGCAAAGGCAATCGATTGCTCAAAGTCACCCAGAAACACTCTGGCAAGTCCATCACTTACTGTGCTCGATGACGATTGTGGCCTTCCTATTGGTGTCTTGCAACTTGAGCACCGACCTTGTACTCTCGTTGCCATTGCCATGCGACGACGAAGCGTCACTCGAGCGTTCAGTGAGAGAGCAACTGATGACAGATTCATCGGGTTCGATCTCATCACCATGGAAGGCTCTGTCCCACCTCTTATTCCTGAGTGCTTTGAGTTCTTTATCGAAGATATCAGTTGCCAGGACCACATTAACAACCAGCTGTCGGAAACGCTGGAGCTCGGCATCGTTAGCAAAGAGACACTCGTGCAGATCTTTGTAGCAAGGCTGTTGCAACAGCTCCCATGACGACTCCACGGAGTGCTGCTCTGCCAGAGATTGATTCCTGTACTTGTCCGCCAATAAGGGTTGTTCCTTCCCAAGCTGTCCATTGGAGACACCCGTGTGATCTGTCATGCGCAAGCCGCGACGTTACGTGTTAGCGCCAGGCAGTCGACTCTCATTATCGTTGACAGTCAACTCAACTCACCGACATCGTGAATCAAGGCAGAGAAAACGATTGCGAAATGCGTCAAGGGATCACTGTGGCAGGTGCGCAGATGTGTGCACAGGAAAGGCCGGAGGATGAGTGTTTGTCAAAACGAAAGGGGACAAGTTGACGATGGGAACAAAACAATTCCCACGTACCTTGTGATTCCAAAAGTGTGTTTGTGAAGATCGGCGGCAACACTCTTTGCCTTTCCATCGTAGTTGACTTCATCTGGCGATACGATGCGATCGAGCATCTTGTGAACTGACATCGTCACATGAGAAGCATGCTCAAACTGGGGACGTAGGGCAAGATATGACGTGAGGTTTGACGGAGTGATGATTGCTCGACCGATCAAGCACAACGTACATTGTGGAAGGGGTTGTCTCTTTAGAAAACAGATGCGAAATCAAAGAACTCTCATGTGAGAATGGATGAGCCTGGAGGCAAAGTCCGCACAAAGTGTCTCTGCCTGGCCCTTACCGGTAATTCGCCGCGAGTTCTCTGACGAGACCGCGCAGTTGCGAAATGACTTCGGGCTTGATTTTGACCGCGTTGGTTTCGCCAACCGTAACTGCAGAGGAGGAATCGAATGTCGGAAGCGTAACAATCTCAGCTACATGCTGAAGCGGTATCCCTCCAGCTTTGACCACCGCGGCCAAATCAGGTGAACGAACGTTTGTCTTCTGGAATCTCTTCTTGCTCTTGTTTCTGCGTGCTACAATCTTCTTGAGTAGCTTCGTCATCATGTTGACCTGCCACTCAACGAGGCGATCTTGCTTATTATCACTTGCGGTGAGATGGGCAGAAACCCCCTCGAGTTCTGGGAACTGAACGCTACTGTTGTCCAGCTCCCACATGTCAGATCCCGAACGACCCGAGCGTTGAGAGCTGGTTTCGTCGGCCAATCCGCTTTCGTCGAAGCGGACCTGCCCTTGCTCCTGAAGAAGTGAACGAGCGGCATGACTACCAGCCTTACCACCACTGCCAGATTTTGTACGAACCCAGTAAGTCTGCATGCCATTCCATTGCATGCTGTCCCGTCGACGTTCAATCCACCGCTTCTTGAAACCACCAGCCAGCAACTGCTGTACAGTCGAGTGACTGAGATGGATACGGTCAGCTTCTCCTGCCTTGTTCACGGCCGCACAGATGTTAAGTGTATCGCCACAGAGCTTGACCCCGTTGCTCTCCCTCCCGACCAAAACTCCTGCCGTAACAGGACCGGAGTGGATTCCAATCTTCACACGCAGGTCTCCGGTATCCGGGCCCAGGCTCATCTCCAACGTTTTCATCAAAGCCCTTGATTTCCCGAGGCACTCTTTTGCAAAATGCAGCATTTTTAGGGCATGGTCTTCTTGGGGTTCAGGAACGCCGGTTGCACAGACGTAATTCTCTCCAATGCCTTCGACACGGAATACGCCGTACTTTTTCGCAGTCTCATCGAAGGAGAAGAAGATTGTTTGAAGAAGGACAAAGACTTGCGATGCTTCTCGTTCGGAAGCCCATACGGTGAAGCCATCAATAGCAGCATAGAGAACGGTGCAATTGGCATAGATGCTAATGTTTTGGAGAAAAAGCAAAAGATTCAGGTGAGAGTTGGAGGGAAATCCAGGTATATCTAACCCAGAAATGGATCACTTCCCAATTTCCTGACCAACCGACAAGTCTCCAGTTCCAGAACTATTTGACTTGTACTGTACTTACTCGGCGATTGGATTGGAATTCATGACTTGCTGAATATCCATCTTCTCCGACGACTTTGACGTTTCTTCCAAGAACGCTCGTAGGCGCAACTTTTGAGGTTGCGCCACATCTTCCTCGTATCTTTTTTTCATGAGGGTCAAGTTTTCTTTTTGAATCAGGATTGTGAAGCAGAGCAAGCCAATAAAGAATGATACCAGGACAGTGGCCACAACGGAAACCACCTTCCAAGTTTCCCATTTATTGTATTGATAGCTGACATTCATTTCCCACTCGTTGTTAGTGGTATCGAGGGCAGTCGTTACTGTTTCCCAATCACCAGACGTGGCGTTGGCAAAGCTAGGTGTCTCGGCCAAGACGACGACCTGATGAAAGCAAGCAGGAAGGCAGGCAAAAAGAGAGTAAGGAACAACTCCTAGATTCGATTCATCGATGTCATGAGATAGCGGCAAGTACAGTAGGTTGCTGTAAGTGCTGCTCACCTTTTCCGTGGTGACATTGTTCTCTGCATCAAACTTTCGATCGGTGCGAGTGAGTTGAAACTCCAATCCTCGTTCCTCAAATGTCTGATAGACGCTGCTCCTTTCGATGAGAGCGTTCCAATTGATCAAGGCAACTGCGAATCCCCACTTTTCGTATGGCACATCATTGACAACAATCTCTTTGCCCTCCATGGCAATGGGTATGCGTGCAATAAAGGCTCGTTCCACAGTCGGGTCACAGTCTTGGCATTGTCTGAGTGTCAGCGGCCCGGCAATGACAATCTTTTCCGAAGGAATAGTGGCCTCTGCAATGAACTTGCGTGCCGGATCTGTCAAGAGATCATGACCCCACGCACCCGTGTTGTTCATGACAATGCCTTTTATTAGATGCCGATAGAAAGAGGCAGTTGTGAGATGTGAGAGGCATGCTGCCATTATGATGCAGTCGTGTCAACTAAGTAACCAACTCACCAGGAGGGAAGTCTTCCGTGTTCACCATTGGATGCAGGAGACAGACTACAGCTTGAGGAGCCAGCTGTAGGTTGACGAGGACTCCATTCATGTTTGCGTTTCGCTTGACGGTAGCAGCAATCCGGTTGAACCGTTCTACTACGTGAGGTGCATCACAGACACCAGAAACGTTGCGATGTGTGACGGGACTTTCCTCGGTACGAGGAGGCTTGAAGGGAAGAGATCCGTTCTCAAAGGCGGGGCCGATCTGATCGGGTAGGTCGTGAAAGATCTCCAGTTCCGAGACAAACTGTGGCACAACAAAGCAAAGAGAGGACGTGCAGTGAGGTCATCATTCCAGTTCAAGCAGAGCCAGTGCATCCACATCCACACCCACACCCACACAAGCTTGTAGCACCTACCTGTGCCATACTGAACAAGGGTAGAATGGCCTGATCCAGTTGGTCAGCTGCGGACACATAGACAAGGTGAGACGATGTGAGACAAGGTGAGATGACATGAGATGACATGAGATGACATGAGATGAGCTGATTGGTGACTTGATGACTTACAAAACCATTGTCCCGTTTCAGTGGAGAGATCCATTGCGATACTCTTTGCTTCTTCGTGTCTGTCGTCTTCCACCATGAAGATCATGGCCAATCCAGCCCCGCAAAGCACAGCAAAGACGAGGAGGGAAATAAAGGCAATGTGTGGCTGGCGCTTGGCCAACTGAAACTGATACTTGATCCCACTGCCAACTCGGTTCAAGTGTTGCTTCATCTTTGCCTCTTCCTTGTTTCTTTCTTTGGCCTGCTCCAAGTCAGCCAGTTCGTCGGTCAACATTGTCTTCTTGGTCATCCTGATAGACATACCGCTACCATCGTAGGGAGGAGGTTTCATCATGTTTTTTGCAACTTTCGAAATGGGAATCTAGACTATGTCTCTGTTTTGTTTTGTGTCTGTGGATCCTGACCTTGGTTGGAGAGAGCAGACTGATATTGTCACTTCGATTCGTGTTGTTTGGTCTTTTATCTTTTATGACTTCCTCGGAAGCGGTGGTCGGAGCTTCACCTTGTTTGTGTTTTTGTGTTTTGTGGCTGCTTTTTCGAGCGCACTAGCTAGAATGCTAGAATCTTTGGAACTCTCACTTTTGTTCCCTTGTTTGGACGGGAGGGGGCACCGGGCACATTAACACATTAACGAGGATTCGAATCCGATTCCAAAGAAAAAGGCTACTGTATGTACGACTGTACTGGTACTAGTATCCAACTACTATTTTAAAATAGTACAACAAATAAGCTCAAATTGCCTTTATCCCACGGAACATCTTGGTGGCTCCCTAAATCCTACGTTCAGATCCTTAATTCGACAAATGACCCTGTAGAAAAAACTGCATACTCCACAAGTGTTGGTCATAAATATTGGGGTATGGGGCAAATTTGGTATTTGAATTAATGAATGGGTAACCTTACATTCTCGATCACAGGTACACGTAGTGCGTAATTGTGCGTAATGACCTGGCCAAGAGATATCCAAAGAAGGACGCGGATTTTCTGCACGAACCGTAAAAGTAACTGCATGTACGGCTGCTTCTTGTTACTAAGTCCACCTCATGGGCGGGGATTTGTGTGGTTGTGCTACTAAGTAGGTTGTTGCAGGTAATCCTAACTAAGTTCCACCATACCCCCAGTACAGTCATTAATATTTCCTTTACTCTGGTGCTGTAAGTACGTACCAGATACCGGTACTCGACTTTCTGACCATTCCACCGAAATCTCCAGCAAACCAGTGTCGACTCGGATGTTGACAACCAGCTGTTTTGCAGAAGTTGAAGAGCGGCAAGGAATTCGCTGCTCAGACCGGAGCACTGCACACACGATCAATTAATTGCTGCTTGCCAATGACGAGGTCTCCCGTCTTGATCATAGCATAGGTTGGCTCGTAAAATCATAATACGGTATGGAATCGAATGATCAATCTAGAGCAGCTACATGTACCGGTAGCTAAAGTAGCACGTCACCAGCAAAGCAAAACACTGACGGCTGGTTGTCGCCCTTTTTGAAGTGCAGTAGAACCCAATTGCTTCCGCAGCAAGCAGCAAGCGCAATACGTACATCGTACATCGTACCGGTACTACTATTGTTGCCAGGATGCCGCCAGGTTGTCGTCATGACATACAACACGGACCATCGATGGTTTGGTTTTTGTTTCTTCCGATGAACTGCCGGCACTGGTGCCGCAAGTCAGAAACAACTTCAGCATGATGCTCCAAATAATATCTTCCCTGTTGTAGCATCAGATTGAAGATTGTACCATTCGTCTGCGCTGCGCTGGTGGTCTGTGCCCTCCAGCTGCCCTTCTCTGTTGTACCTGGGCATATCTGTAGACTACAGCCAAAGTCTGGGAAGGCTTTGAGAATCCCCGAATTCTCTCTTCCGGTCGGATCCTCAGAAGTCTTGTTACTGATGCCGTCTTGTTTTCTGTTTTTCTACTGAGTTTACGTCTGTCTATCTTCTGGCAAGTGGCAAGACCATTTATTTCTTTGAGTCATTGTGCACTCGTGCGAGTACGACCAGTTGGAGTGTACTGGTACAGGTCCTGTAACCGTACGGACGATTTCTACTTGTGTTCTTGGTGGCATGAGCGGTTAGTTAGCACTTTCTTTTCGGAGAACAGCTACAAGTCTGCATTTATTTGCTGCAACATAAACCCGATCATAATTCAATACTCTTAAGTAGGCAGGCAATACGTGCGATTGACCACTGACCCCCTTGCTCCCAACTCCCAACCACCGAAGGAACTATTGATAGTTGGTTGATCTGTTGACTGCCAACTGTCAACCTCACTCAATCGTCAATCGTCAGCCATGTGGCCGATCCAAGTGAACGATGAATGGAGAGAATGAAGAATAGAACTCCCAATTGCCGAAGGGGATCACGGTAGCAGCCTCAGCTCAGCCTCACAACCCAGGTGGCTGCATTCCGATGATCACAACAGCTACCGTGAACAGTACACTACTTTTGCGCATGTTGCACCTGTGACCTAATGGCTTAAGTGGTCTTGTGGGTTCTTCCAACAGGAACTGCTGTTGGTTGGGAGTCAGCTCCGCCGTTGCTCCATGGAGAACACTTGTTGAAGCTGCGGTGGGCTGCTGGCTACCGAGTGATGAATCTTGAAACAAAGCTTCAGAGTCCCCTTCATGCCAAATCAGAACTGAAGGGCACGTACTTGCCAGTCTTGTGATCGCTCGACGAACGGGCAAATAATGGTGTGGATACCCGTACTCTAGCTACCGTTAGGCCAGTGCAAACCTTTGTCTCGTTCAAGGAGTCTCTGGGCCACTCATTCTCTCAAAAGCCCTGCTGCTCGGCAAGAGCCAGCTCGAGACTGATTGTGCTGCCTGCCTCAGACCAACAAATTCTAATACATGCTTTGAGTTGCTCCTATCATAAGTCCTGACGTGTAGTACCCAGTAGTCGTCAGACATGCACACACCATGACCAAACACATAGCTGCTGCAGTTGAGGACTCTGCAGACTTGGTACATCGCCAATCAAAAGGCTGCTGCACCCATGCAACTTGCTTCAAACAGAGAGCTGGAGGATGACAAATCAGATAGACATGATTGAGACTCACGACAGCTACTGGGGTGTTCTTACAGGCATCTCAATGGCATGTTGGAAAATTCTATTGGCAGGAAACTAAATAGAGTATGGGTTGTGGTACCACAAGCAACAAACATAATCAGAAGTACTATATTATAATAACAACACTTTCTATACAATCAATTCATACGGGATCTTTCTCGTGGCTTCGCTCAAACGATATCATATTGTGGCCAAGCTTTGCCTGGTGTGAGCTAAATGCCATACATTTGCTCTTGAACTTGCTTACAGCAGTGTTCTCTGTGGGCCTTCCAATGCTTCTTCTGGCAGTGACGGCTGCAGTACTTCACAAGTCGACATTTTCCACAGTACTTGAATTTGGTACCATCAGTTTCCACAGCATTACAGTTGATGCAGTGCCGAGGCTTGCTCCTGCTAACAGCAACGACAGGAGTATGCTTCCTATCCTCATCATCTGTAGACCTTGACTGCATGGGCGAAGAAGCAGCATGGGGAGCAACAACCACTTCAGTAGGAACGTCATCGTGCAGGCCGGATGTTGGAAGAGGCGTTGACTTGGCTGGGGAGAACTGCTTCCCAGATGCACCGAGTTGCACCTCTGGAGACGCCGGCGACTTCTTGGAAGGTGGAGATACACTTGATGGAATTGCCTTAATTTGTTCTCTGGGAGAAATCTGCTCAACCAATGAATCGGACGGTTCCTTTGCTACAGTTGGTGGAGATTGCTCAGGTCGAATTGACTGGACCTTGACTTCTGGCGAAAGATGTTTCTTGGAAGAATCAAGTGGCACCAATAAAGTGTTGGGGGCTTGCTGAGGAGATGAAGGTGAAGGCTTTTGGGTGGGTGCTTCTTCAACATCATTTGATGGTAGGTGATGCTCTGAAATAGGCAGAGATGCTTGGGGAGATGTGTTTGGTGAAGTCCTTGGTGGCGATTTTGTTGAAGCTCTGACTTGGTCATCACTACTGTCCAAGTCATCAGATGAAACATCCACTGATGATGGAGAGTTGTTTGGCAAAGTCACAGGAGAATATTTTGGACCCGCCTTTGGTGATAGCGTCACAGACACTTCAACTCGTTCATTTTTTTTGTCCAAGTTAACAGGAGACACCTTGGGGCTGTGCTTTGCCCTTGGGGAATGCTTGGGAGATGCTCTTGGGGACTGTTTTGGAGATGCTCTTGGTGACAGGGTTACAGAAACCTTGATTGTTTCATTGCCGCCATCCAAAACATCAAACACGGTTGGCGAAGCCCTTGACGATTGTTCTGGTGAAGCTAGGGGGGACTGCTTTGGAGAAGCCCTTGGCGACCGCTTTGGTGAAACCTTAGGTGATGCCCTTGGCGACAAGGCAACAGATACTTTCACTGGTTCACCCCCACTTTCCAAGTCATCAGATGATGAAAACTCAACCGGTGAAGCTCGAGGGGACTGCTTTGGTGAAGCCCATGGGGAATGCCGTGATCCCTTTGGCGATGCCCTTGGTGACAGTGTAACAGAAACTTTCACCGGTTCACTGCCACTTTCCAAGTCATCAGATGATGAGAACTCAACCGGTGAAGCTCTTGGCGACTGCTTTGGTGAAGCCTTAGGTGATGCCCTTGGCGACAAAGTACAGATACTTTCACCGGTTCACTGCCACTATCCAAGTCATCCGATGAAGAGAACTCTACCGGTGAAGCTCTTGGGGACTGCTTTGGTGAAGCCCATGGAGAATGCCGTGGTGATCCCTTTGGCGATGCCGGTGGTGACAGAGAAACAGAAACTTTCACCGGTTCACTCTTTGGAGAAGCCCTTGGCGACTGCTTTGGTGAAGCCTTAGGTGATGCCCTTGGTGACAAGTAACAGATACTTTCACCGGTTCACTGGTGCTTTCCAAGTCATCAGATGATGAGAACTCAACCGGAGAAGCTCTTGGCGACTGCTTTGGTGAAGCCATAGGTGATGCCCTTGGCGACAAAGTAACAGATACTTTCACCGGTTCACTGCCACTATCCAAGTCATCCGATGATGAGAACTCTACCGGTGAAGCTCTTGGGGACTGCTTTGGTGAAGCCCATGGGGAATGCCGTGATCCCTTTGGCGATGCCCTTGGTGACAGTGTAACAGAAACTTTCACCGGTTCACTGCCACTATCCAAGTCATCAGATGATGAGAACTCTACAGGCGAAGCTCTTGGGGACTGCTTTGGAGAAGCTCGAGGGGACTGCTTTGGCGATGCCCTTGGCGACAGTGTAACAGAAACCTTCATTGTCTCATTGCCACTTTCCAAGTCATCAGATGATGAGAACTCAACTGGTGGAGCTCTTGGGGACTGCTTTGGTGAAGCCATAGGTGATGCCCTTGGCGACAAGGTAACAGCCACTTTCACAATATCACTTCCACTATCCAAATCATCGGATGATGACAAATCCACAGGTGAACCCCTTGGTGATTCTGCGGGAGAAACATTGGGTGAGCCTGCTGGTGACCTCTTGGTGCCTTTGATAGGTTGCTTCTGTGTCGATTTAGGGGACATTGTTACAGTTACTTCGAATGACTGTTCCTCCTCTTCAGCATCAAGTAGGGGCACAGAAAGCTTTGGTGACCTTTTGGTGGCTTTTACTGAGCGCTTCGGTGACGATTTCGGTGACAAGCTCACAGTTACGTTGATTGGCTGTTCCTCCTCAGCATCATCCTCTTTGTCATCATCCAACGGCAAAGCAAGCTTGGGAGAATGCTTCGGTGATCTCTTGGTAGCTTTGACCGTTGCTTTGGGGATGCTTTCGGCGACAAGGTTACAGTAACTTCCAATGGCTGTTCATCCTCTTCATCATCATCCAACGGCATAGCAAGCTTGGGAGAATGCTTCGGTGATCTCTTGGTAGCTCTGGCAAGTTGCTTTGGGGATGCTTTCGGCGACAAGGTTACAGTAACTCCAATGGCTGTTCATCCTCTCATCATCATCCAACGGCAAGCAAGCTTGGGAGAATGCTTCGGTGATCTCTTCGTAGCTTTGACCGGTTGCTTTGGGGATGTTTTCGGCGACAAAGTTACAGTAACTTCAAATGGCTGTTCATCCTCTTCATCATCATCCAACGGCATAGCAAGCTTGGGAGAATGCTTCGGTGATCTCTTGGTAGCTCTGCAAGTTGCTTTGGGGATGTTTTCGCGACAAGGTTACAGTAACTTCAATGGCTGTTCATCCTCTTCATCATCATCCAACGGCATAGCAAGCTTGGGAGAATGCTTAGGTGATCTCTTGGTAGCTTTGACCAGTTGCTTTGGGGATGTTTTCGGCGACAAGGTTACAGTAACTTCCAATGGCTGTGCATCCTCTTTGTCATCATCCAACGGCATAGCAGCTTGGGAGAATGCTTAGGTGATTCTTGGTTGCTTTGACCAGTTGCTTTGGGGATGTTTTCGGGACAAAGTTACAGTAACTTCCAATGGCTGTTCATCCTCTCCATCATCATCCAACGGCAAGAAGCTTGGGAGAATGCTTGGTGATCTCTTGGTAGCTCTGCAAGTTGCTTTGGGGATGTTTTCGGCGACAAGGTTACAGTAACTTCCAATGGCTGTTCATCCTCTTCATCATCATCAACGGCATAGCAAGCTTGGGAGAATGCTTCGGTGATCTCTTGGTAGCTCTGGCAGTTGCTTTGGGGATGTTTTCGGCGACAAGGTTACAGTAACTTCCAATGGCTGTTCATCCTCTTCATCATCATCCAACGGCATAGCAAGCTTGGGAGAATGCTTCGGTGATCTCTTGGTAGCTCTGGCAAGTTGCTTTGGGGATGCTTTCGGCGACAAGGTTACAGTAACTTCCAATGGCTGTTCATCCTCTCATCATCATCCAACGGCAAGCAAGCTTGGGAGAATGCTTCGGTGATCTCTTGGTAGCTCTGGCAGTTGCTTTGGGGATGTTTTCGGCGACAAAGTTACGGTAACTTCAAATGGCGTTCATCTTCATCATCATCCAACGGTATAGCAAGCTTGGGAGAGTGCTTTGGCGATTTGTTGGAAGGCTGCTTTGTGTAGTACTTGGGTGATTTGTTGGAAGACTTTGTCGGCAGCAGGGTGTCCAAGTGAAAATCAACAGAAGAGGAGGCATCATCGGAAGGAGTGTTAGGTGAATATGTGGCAGACTTGACAGAATCTTTTTCTTGTGTTGGTGAGGCCTTTGGTGACAATATGACTGAAACCTTCTTTGGTAGGGTTTTTCTGTATTCATCCGAGGAGGATCCATCATCTGACAATGGCAAGGAAAGCTTGGGTGACAATCTGGCGGTCTTGTGGGCTGGTTTTGGTGAGGGCTTTGGTGACAATAACACTGACACCATCATTGGTAGGGCTTCTCTGACTTCGTCCATGGAGGATTCATCATCAGCCAATGGCATGGACAGCTTGGGACAATCTTGCAGCCTTGTGGACCTGTTTCGGTGAGGACTTTGGTGACAAAGTGACTGAAACTGAAACTGTCATTGGTGGGGATTCTTTGTCTTCTTCATCAGTGGCAGATTCATCTCCAGCCGGAAAGCTTGGGAGACAATCTGGCAGTCTTGTAGACCTGTTTTGGTGAGGATTTTGGTGACAATGCGACTGAAACCGCCATTGGTAGGGCGGAGGATTCATCCTCCAATGGCATTGAAAGCTTGGGAGACAATCTGGCAGTCTTGCGGACCTGTTTCGGTGAGGCCTTTGGAGACAATGTCACTGAAACCTTCATTGGTAGGGCTTCTTTGTCTTCTTCATCAGTGGAGGATCATCATCAGCCAATGGCATGGACAGCTTGGGAGACAATCTTGCAGCCTTGTGGACCTGTTTCGGTGAGGACTTTGGTGACAATGTGACTGAAACTTCATTGGTAGGGCTTCTTTGTCTTCTTCATCGGTGCAGGATTCTTCCTCCAATGGCATTGAAAGCTTGGGAGACAATCTGGCAGTCTTGTGGACCTGTTTTGGTGAGGACTTTGGTGACAACGTGACTGAAACCGTCATTGGTAGGGCTTCTCTGTCTTCATCGGTGGAGGATTCATCCTCCAATGGCAAGGAAAGCTTGGGAGACAATCTGGCAGTCTTGTAGACCTGTTTTGGTGAGGACTTTGGTGACAATGTGACTGAAACCTTCATTGGTAGGGCTTCTTTGTCTTCATCGGTGGAGGATTCTCTCCTCCAATGGCATGAAAGCTTGGGAGACAATCTGGCAGTCTTGTGCCTGTTTTGGTGAGGACTTTGGTGACAACGTGACTGAAACCGTCATTGGTAGGGCTTCTCTGTCTTCATCGGTGGAGGATTCATCCTCCAATGGCATGAAAGCTTGGGAGACAATCTGGCAGTCTTGTAGTCCTGTTTTGGTGAGGACTTTGGTGACAATGTGACTGAAACCTTCATTGCTAGGGCTTCTTTGTCTTCTTCATCGGTGCAGGATTCTTCCTCCAATGGCATTGAAAGCTTGGGAGACAATCTGGCAGTCTTGTGGACCTGTTTTGGTGAGGACTTTGGTGACAACGTGACTGAAACCGTCATTGGTAGGGCTTCTCTGTCTTCATCGGTGGAGGATTCATCCTCCAATGGCAAGGAAAGCTTGGGAGACAACTGGCAGTCTTGTAGTCCTGTTTTGGTGAGGACTTTGGTGACAAGTGACTGAAACCTTCATTGCTAGGGCTTCTTTGTCTTCATCGGTGGAGGATTCTTCCTCCAATGGCATGAAAGCTTGGGAGACAATCTGGCAGTCTTGTGGACCTGTTTTGGTGAGGACTTTGGTGACAACGTGACTGAAACCGTCGTTGGTAGGGTTTCTCTGTCTTCTTCATCGGTGGAGGATTCATCCTCCAATGGCAAGGAAAGCTTGGGAGACAATCTGGGAGTCTTGTAGACCTGTTTTGGTGAGGACTTTGGTGACATTGTGACTGAAACCTTCATTGGAAGGGCTTCTTTGTCTTCTTTATTGGTGGAGGATTCATCATCCGCCAATGGCATGGAAAGCTTGGGAGACAATCTTGCAGCTTTGTGGGCATGTTTGGGTGAGGACTTCGGTGACAATGTGACTGAAACCTTCATTGGAAGGGCTTCTCTGTCTTCATCGGTGGAGTATTCATCCTCCAATGGCATCGACAGCTTGGGAAACAATCTTGCAGCCTTGTGGGCATGTTTTGATGAGGACTTTGGTGACAATGTGACTGAAACCTTCATTGGAAGGGCTTCTCTGTCTTCATCGGTGGAGGATTCATCATCTGCCAAGGGCATCGACAGCTTGGGAGAGAATCTTGCAGCCTTGTGGGCATGTTTTGGTGAGGAGGTTGGAGACAGAGTTACTGACACAGAGACAGCACGATCCTTTTGATCTGCAGAAGCCAACACATTTTGTTCAAAGAGCTTCTGTTTGGCATCTTTAGGTTTCTCTCTTTCTGCTTTCTTGACATACTTCGGCAACGGCTTAGGAGACAATGCAACATCTTCTTGCACTTGTTGAATGGCACTGTGGTAAACTTCGATATCATCTGAAACAGAGGTGTCATTGGACAAAGGCAGAGAACCTCTTGGTGAATGATTGGGTGATATGGCTGAATCATTTGCTGACCTATGAGAATGCTTTGGTGAAACCTCCAATCTCTTGGTTGCAATCTTGGGAGAAACCACGACTGAAGCATTGATGGGAGAAGATACATCTTCTAGCAACTCAGGTGATGAAACCTTTTCCGCGGAAGACAATGAAGGCTTTTGTGACCACTTGTTTGACTTTGAAGATTCTTTTGAAGCATGCTTTGGCCATGCAGTTGGTGCAACTGCCCTAGACACCATCACAGGTTGATCACCTGCCAGCAGAGGAGATGCATCATGAACGGTGGGACCCTGTGATGAAGACACCAAAACTGGTCCTCTTTTTGGAGAGGATGTCGGTTGATGTATTGGTGATGATCTTGGTGATACTGTTACGGTGACATGCATTGGTTCGGAGCCTCTGTCTAGTTTCGTTGTGGCCAAGCCCGGTTGCGAATCCAATGTGGGCATGAGCTTTGGTACTTTCTTTGGGGCAAGCCTTGGCATGTTACGAAGTCCTTTCTTTTGCTGAGACTTGGGCGACAGTGTAACTGAAATTTTCGTTGCTCTTTGATTTGTTTGTGCGTCCGAAGCAGCAGAAGAACTAACAGTCTCATCCATCGTCAACGGAACTTGTGGTAACTTCGGTACTGAGTCAGGACGTGATGATGAAGTACTGGAGTCGTCGAACGCCGCTGGCAGCTGCGGAAACTTTGGAAGTGGGGAAGTTCGAGCAGACTTTGGTGATCTCCTATTGGAACCTGCTTTGCTGGGTTTAGGTGACCTCCTGGGCGACATTGTGACGGACACCATCGGAGCCCCATTTCCTACTTCAATTTCAATCGAGACAGGCTCGTCCACAACTCCTGTCAAATCAGCACCACTCATTCTTGGATCGTGGAGTTTAACTGGATCAGAAGAATCAGGGTTCGCTTGTAACTCTTTATCATCCTCTTCTCCAGGGACTCCCTGGAACAATTTGTCCCGTGATGGAGATGGGGAAAGGGATTGCTTTTTTCGGTCGTCGAAATGATTCGTTGCGTCAATAACAGGATCAGACGGTTCTCTATCATTACTAGCCAGTTCTGCAACTGCAGGTTTCGTTCCTTGGGGAGCTTCCTTGTAGACAACTTCCGTCCCATCATGCGCCTGTTCCTCGACTGAAACAGTGCTGCCGTCTGGGTTTACAATGATGTTGAATTCAAATGATTCTGGGAGAGTTGCAGAAGCGCTTCCTCGGCTCTCCACCGAGCCGTCACTGTCGACGATGATCTTCGAATCTTGTTGTGTCGAATCATTCCGAATCGGGTCGTCGGCTGGAGGGTCTGCCTTCTTTGAAGCGGAAAGAATTCCACCGGAGCGGTCGTTCTCATTCGCGACTGGTGCGTCTTCTGGTCGGTAAGGCTCCGTCGCAGCAACCTCTGCGTATGTTCTTGGGTTCCATGTTTCAATGATCAGTGGGGTCCCCCATGGTGCAACAGACGAAGCTTTCCAAGGTGAGGCAATGGAAACGGCAGGTACACTCTCTTCGAAATCACGGACTGGTGCTTTCTCCGGTTCATCATCGATAGGCCAACCGAGCGCGTGCTGATGCTGAACTGGCGGATCTCTGCTTGGCGGATCGATAGCGTCTATTTCGTGGGAGTCGTCTGATGGGATTCTAGCATGGGCATTCTGTTCTGTGGACGCCGCGGTTTTCTGATCAGTAGAAGAAGCAGGCCGCGGCTCTTCCACAGATGCTTGCTGCCCGACCACAGATTCTCGAGGGCTCTCTGATGGTGTTTGTTTTTCAGCTCGTGCCCTTGAAACTGTTGCATCTCCTGTCACCAAAACTGTCCTGGAGCCGTCTTTTCCCTTCGACTTCTCAACTCTCGCGCTTCCCTTTAGCACAACCGGGACAATCGGCAATTGCTTAGGCAAAACTTGCATCTGTAGATTAGAGGCATTACTTTGCGGAGCAGGGACCGTCTCTGTGATGTCAACTCTGTCACAACTGCTCGGTTGTGTTGGCACCTTTTCCGGTGAAGGTTGCGACGTGCCGGTTGTGGGTCGTCTCTGCGGAGCTTCAGCGTCCGCCGTCTTCGTTGGTTTCTCTACGGCCCTCTTCGAAGGCAAGTCAAATGCACATTGCGACGAGCGTGTGGAGCGGCTTCTTAGAGGCGCTTCTATCGACCTCCCCACTGACGAGTCAGGCAAAGACTGCGACGTCCATGCGGCGTGGCTTCTTTCCGGAACTTCACTCACCGTCTCCGCTTGCGGGTGATGGGCGACTTCGACCTCTATTTCCATTTTGGGAACGCTTTTCCCCTTCTTCGTCCTGGTGGCCTTGCTGCTGTGGTGATCTTTGCTGTCGCTTGGCTTCTGTACAGTCATACCCAGTTGATGAGTCTTCTTCGCGCGAACCAGGGGATGTCCCTCGGCAACTTCGACTTCGATTTCTACCTCTGGAAAGCTTGGGCCATTCTTTGATGGCACTGGAGATATGGAAACTGTTGTGCGAGCAGGGGTTCCCTTAAAGGCACGGTTTGCGGCCTTGGCAGGTATCCTGCCAGGGATCTGAGGATCACCTTTGGATGTCTTTTCTTCGTCAGATGGGAGATCGCTATCTGGGCTGCCAACGCGCCGTAACACGCTTCGGTTGGCGGGCACTAGAGGTGCCGAGAACTCGTCTTCCTCTGGTTCGCGTAGCTTCGTCTTAACTGGAACAATCCTTCCTCGTCTGGGAACGGCGGCATCTGGCACCGATCGCAAAGCTACTCGATACGCCGACACTTGTGGGGGCTCAGGGGGCATCTGCATCGAAAATCTGTCCTCCGGCGATTTCAATTGATTGAGGGAATGCTGCAGAGCCGTTGATCTGGGTGTCAAGGCTGGTGAGAAAGCCGATCTCGTCTTGATATCGATTCCACGGATGACGTCACCAGCATGTCCGGTGGCTTTCAAGCTTGGACGCCCTGCAGCCCATAGTGGCTTGGCTCGAATTGTATTGTCCTCCTCCGTGGGCGGCTCCACAACCAAATGTGGGATCGTTGGGGGCGGCAAGGAGCTCCTTGCAGCGGGCTTGCTTGCTATGGTAGACGAGACTATTTGAGGCTTGACATCGACCCCTCTTGACACAGCGTCACCTCGTCCCGTAGGCTTCAATTTGGGCCGTTCGACGGCCCATGAGGGTTGAGGCGAGGGAGGACTGGACCCGAAACTGAACGATCGCGCCCTAGTAGCCCCCGCTTGTTGAGACGGTTCCAAACTCGATGGCCGTGGCTTGAAAGTTCCAAGCGGAGGCCTAGCAGCCAACGGAATTGACATAGAGGATCTTCCTCGAACGGCTCGACCAGGGGACGCTGTGCTGGTTGGAGGCGCCGAAGGCTTTACAACGGCTTCTTGCGAGTGCAGAGATGGAGCTTCGTCAAATGGCGCTTCGGAGTCGGGCGTGTTCTCTCGTTTCCATGATGGTCTTCTCCGTCGATGAGCAGATTCTTCGGAATCAGACTTGATGTCTTTCCCTTTCATCACATCGTCTGCAAAGCCCGTGGGTTTCAATTTGCTAGCCCAAGCAGGCGTCGTGGACTGCTTATCGTTGACAGCGGCGGCAGCAGCCATAGCAGCGGCCGCAGCTGCGGGTATAGCGGACTCGCTCCTGTCCAGCCCAGTACCGTCGGGCATGTTGCTGGTGGTGGTAACCGTGATCGTCGTAGTGATTGATTTTGTGAAGTCCTTGGCCTTTGGTTCGTCTCTTGTCTCCGGGTCAGCCACAACAGGTGTTTGAGGTTTGTCCTGCGTTAGTGGCGGCTCCGTGGCTTGATCTGGCTCGAGTTCTGCCCCTATCGTTGTAGGATCCGATTTGTATTCTTCTTCCTTCTTCTTGTTGGCCTGCACTGGCGTGGTCTGCTCTGGCGCTTCCACTGGCTCTTCACCGCTCGTCTCGGTATCAATCTTAGGCGGTGCCTGCCATAAATCCTTTTTCTTCCCCGTGCTTTTGAGTTTCACAGCTCCGCTGGCCCACGATGGTGCGGTGGCTGCACCACTCGAGTCGCCGTCCTCCGTCTGCAAACTTCGTGTGCTCTCAGGAGGGGCCTCCAAAACGACAGCTTCGGTGAGGGCGCTGACTCCGCTCATACTGATATCATCTTCGTAATTAACACTCCGCACCGGTACCACGATGCTCCTATTCGATGCTTGTGAAGTGTGTCGGGGAGGTAAATCTGGCGACGCTGGCGGAATGTTCCGCATCATTATCGCTCTGGGAGGTAAATCAGGGGATGCTGGCGGGATCGTCTTGTATAGGTACGGCTTGGGAGCTGTGGATGGGGACGCTGGAGTGGTGCTTCGGTTGGAGAACCTTCGCTGTGTTTGGATAGGAGATGCTGGAGGGAGTCCCCTGTTGCTCGATTGTCGGCGAGGAGGCTGCCCAGCACCAGGTGCCGGAGATGGTGGAGCCATACTTCTGTTGGATGGGACCCTTGGAATCGGCGAGTTAGGAGCAGGTATCGGCGAAACAGAAGGCACACTTCGGATGGATGACACAGTTTGTTTCGGTTCGGAATGTTGCGGAGGTTGCGGTTCAGGGGGTGGTGTTGCTTCTCTCGGGACAACCGGGGGTTCTACAGCAACACTTTGCTCCACTGGAGGTGCCACCAACTTGTTTTGCTGAGCCCGCTCTTGTTGTTCCAGTTGCTTTCGCTGTTTCCACTCCTCCAATTCTTCGGGCGTCATGTCTTCAAATGGTTTTGGAACAAATGGCTGATACCAGTCTGGACGGTTGGGAGATCCAATATCAATGCTATTCATGACAGCTTCTCCCCGAGGTGTCGCTTTTAGGCTGGGTTTGCTCGTTGCCCACGATGGTGGCTTGGATGGATGCGGTGGTGGTTGCTTGACCTGAGGAGAACTGGACCTCAACATCGGTTTACCGGTATTAGCCCAAGAGGGCGCTGACATGGTTCGCACAGGTGCCGTACCGCGCATCGTCGCTCTTGTTGGGGCTTCACTTTCTCTCGGCGGTTGCTGTTTCGGTAGCTGCACTGGCGAGTCTCTTTGTTGCTGTGACCACGGAGCATTTCTCGGCTGTGATTGCGACGGAGAGGGTCTGTGTGATGCGATTGAGGTCTGCGACGAATCTGTGGGTGGTGTCCATCCAGGAGGATGGGCCACCACCGGATGCGGCTTGGGTTCCTTCTGCTGACTCTCCTCCTTGGCTGGACGATTCGCTTGCCTACCCCAACGACGAATGGAAGCTTCTGGGTTTGACGGGGTTGACTCCAGCCCTTCTGGTTGCTTGGTTTGTTGTTGGGGTTGTGGCTTTGGTGGCGGCCACTGTTTAGTCGCAGGTGGCTCCTCTGGTTCTAGCGATGGTTGTTGAGACTCCGGTTGTGGTGGCCATTGCTTCTTCTTTTGCCATGGCAGAGGCGATGGCTGAGACCTCTGCTGCTGTGGCGGCCACTGCTTGGTCGCAGTTGGTTGTTCTGGTGTTGGCGACGGCTGTAAGCGTTGTGGCTGAGGAGGCCATTGTCTCTTCCATGGTGGGTTACTTGGAGCTTTCTGAGGAGGTTCTTCGGGTTGCTCTTGTGTCAGCGGTTCACTCTGCGGGGCTTGCCGTGCGGGTTGTGGAGGCGGTTGTTCTGCTAGGGGTTGCTTCAATAGCTGTTGCTGCTGATAAGGTGTAATGTCATTGCCCTGGGAAGGAGGAGGTTGCATAGGGAGCGACGCATGCGGAGGCTTGATATCCTTTCCTTTCAAGACGGCGTCTGCATGTCCGGTGGACTTCAACTTGGCACTTGCCCAAACGGGAGGCGATGGTGCTCGCGCCGCTGGAGTAATGGTATCACTCGGTGGTGGGACCTGGTTAAGTCGAGACTTTGGATTGGGTGGTTCTGGCTGATGGACGTCATCTGGTTGTTGTGTCTCTGGCTGGCTGGGCGTGACGACAGGTAACTCTGAGGGTCTTGTAGGTTTGATTTTTCCCTTGACAATCTTCTTTTTGAGTTTTTTCTGCCAGTAGGGCACACCGTCCTTATCAATGTGACCCGGTGGTCGCTTTTTCTTCTTCTTGGTTGCGCCTGGTTCTGTTGGTGGTGGACCAGGATCTTGCAACCGCTCAGGCGGCGGTTGCTGTTGTGAGTATTGCGGTTGCATTTGTGAGTATTGTGGCTGTGATTGCGACAATTGCGTTGGTTGAGCTTGCTTTTGAGCTTTCTTCTTGGATTTGGCTGGTGAAATCTTCTTGCTGGTAGCGGTACTGGTAGTAGGTGTTGGTTGGTACGGTGGCTGGTTCTGACTGTCTTGCAGTTGAGGATGAGGAGGATAAGGAGAGTGCTGGGGAGGATACCGTTGGCTTTGAGGAGGAGGCTGTTGTGGGGGATATTGGTGCTGCTGAGGTGGATACTGCTGTTGAAGTCGGTATGAAGGTTGGGGTGGATACTGCTGTGGGTGTTGTGTAGGTCCTTGATTGTATGGATTGTAGTGCTGTTGCGAAGGTCCAGGATTGTAGGGTTGCTGAGGTGGGTACTGCTGTTCCTGTTGCTGTTGCTGTTGAAACTGAGGGGTATACTGTTCACCAAGCATATGCATCTGATCACTGCCGGTAGGTTGATTGGTATACTCCATCATTTGTGGCGATTGTTGTTGTTCTGGAAATCTTTGGTCTCTGTTCTCCTGCGATTGTGCTTGTGCTTGTGAACCCCACAACTGTCGATCTGATCCCGTCTTGGCCAGCCTAGAAGTACTCCACACAGGAGGAGGCGCCGGAGCACTTTGTCGTCTACTTGTGCTTGTACCGGTAGGGTTGTCTGGAGCATGGAGAGCCTCGTGAAAGGGTCTGATTATCTCAGGTACACGAGGTTGTCCAGCACTACTTGCAGAAGGATTGTAGGGCATGTGTGCGTCTGGCACACTAGCTCGCCGCTGATCGGCCATCACTTGGTGGTTTCGAAGTCCAGTTTCTCGCAAAGAGGGTCTATTGTGGGCGACTTCTTCGAGTGTCGTGGAAGCAGCAGTAGGGACTCTTAGCTCGAAAGGGATGGGAGACGAAGACGTCGAAGGGACAGGAACACCTTTAGCTTCTACTCGATAGCGGGCTCCTCGACTGCTGGGACTTTCTTCTCCAGCATTGCTACCCCTTCTTAACCTTGTACCGGTACCAGCCCATGGATTCGCACTTGGGTCTTGTTGTTGCTGTGGCTGTTGGTAGCTCATTGTTGTTGTTGTTGTTGTTGTTGTGTTAGTGGAGTCGAAGCACCACAACGTGTAGGGAAAGACACCCTGGAAGGGGTCGGGTGTCTTGCTGTCTTGGTCCTCTTCTTCTTACCTGTCAAAGTGTTGTTATTGTTCTATTCATTCATCCATCCTTGCTCGGTTGTTCGGAAGAAGACAGGAACGAATGAGGGCACCCGTCGCCAAGAAAGAGGGAAATGGCGCGTGCGAGCGCAGCTAGAGTACTCTTTTACTATAGCTTTTAGGATGAGGGCCCCATTTGTTAGGTTTCTTCGAGCTGTTGCTCCCTTAAGTAGCTTAAGAAACAGTAAGCTTTCGGCTTATCACAAAACGTGGTGGGGCTCGCTCGTTCCTCCGGCTTCCGGATACGATCCAACTCTAACTCTAAACTAGTGATTTGATCAAATGCGTTCTATTCGATCATTCAATCGGATCGAATGATTGTATCGAACGAAGATCAATCGATTAAGTCGATTCGATTCATCATTCGGATCGAATCGATTCGATTCGAATTTATTGCCTCCACCAAAGGAGAGAGCATCACCACAGCAGCTGCAGTACTGGTAGTAGTCTAGTGTCAGACAACAACATCAACAAGAAATACATCAAACAAGGAACTGCGGAAAAGGATTGCGCTAGATCTATCCTATTGGAGGGTACACGTGTAGGACTAGTTATTGAGGACTTGGAATCGAATCACATTCCGTACGGGCACCCGGCACAGTTAATTGGCACTCTTACTAGCTAGTATGTAGAATAGATCGTTTCAGATTGATCGAGTTTTTCGTTTTTCGTTTTAAGATAGACTCTGGCCCATAACGGTATGCTAGTACCGGTATTGTGAGCCCCTTCCTATACCGTACCTTTCCTCTACTACTATTAATATAAATATCATTCTGAATGATGTGCATGTGCGCATCAGTTGGAGGTTGATCTTGCTTGTCCGTCTGTCTTGTCTTTTGATTCAAGGACGGTTGCACCACTACCGAATGGCGGGCATCATGATGCTGTCACCATTCCTCCAGCTTTTGGGTGGCTTGTCCGTACACTGTCTCTGTCTGGGATGATGCCATGGTGAATCGCTACATGCTCGTCGTCGCTTGGGTTCTAGTCGTCGCAGCACAAAGGGTTGATCTACATGTCCATTCGATTCTTCCACTTGTTCTCTCGTCTCTTCTTCTTTTGTTTCATCCAGAAGCATGCGTTCATTCGGAACGCACAGTGACTCGGGAACGGGATCATCGGGATGACGCCGCCGGTCTTGATCCATTGGAAATCTGGGTTCCCAAACCACACTCCACGAGGATTCCGGATTGCCAGCACACGTCGTCGTTGTTGTCCCAGTAGTGACATGCTGCTGTCGGACTCGCATGGGCAAGGAATGACGACAATAGTGTGCAAACGCCGCAGTGGGAGTATACGGAACAAGGGGATGATTCCTCTTGGTATCGTTGGTGGGAGTTTGGAGTCCCATGGGTAGCTGACTATGAGAAGTGTCTTCCAATATGGGGACCATTAGATCCAAGCCAACACTCGTCATTGGGCCCTCCTCAGGACTGTTGTCTTGATGGAATCGGAAGGATGGAGGAGATCGCAGGTGTTTGTGGCCGACTTTCGCATAGGGAGTCTCCATCGAGTGACTGTCACTCATCAATGGCGTTTTGGGTGGCTCAAAAAGATCAGACATCATGGTTTGCTTTGGTCTGGTTTGGAGGTTCAGGTGCTGCCAATCGAGATGATACTGTTGCAATGCTGCTGCAATTGTGAGAATTTGGATATGGAAGCTTTGGGTTGGAAAACAATGCTGAAGGAGTGGTTGACCTGGGAGACAGCCGTTGAGTTATCGAACGTCTCCAAGTTCCTTCAAATTTTGGTGGTGATTATTGAAATATTGTGGCCACCAGATTGAAATGACAAGGCTGGCGTGCACCAAGGTTGGTATTTAGGGTATCGAAGATCGTAATTAGACTCCAATGTCGTACTATCAGTTTGATAGTGACCTCTCACAGGATCTGCGGCCACAACCTTCCATATCTTTTGCTCGGACAGACCCAAGCAAGATTCCAACAGCAATGGTCATTGCTCGTCAAAGGATGGATCCAGGCCAGTGCTGCACGCTTCACATGTTGTAACCACCCCATTAACCACACAATCATGCAGTTCCGATCCCACAAATGGAACAACGGAGACTTTGGAAATCTTAGCTACTGGTCTAGTAGTACGGCATAATATATCTGAAGCAATGCAGCGCCTACTCCTTCTTGTTTCTCTAGCTTTCCTCTGCCAGTGGACAACCCTCAGCATTGCTTTGGCCAAAAAGATCGATCCCGTACCGGTACATGTTGCGAAGAATCACGGCCGAGAGGAGACATTCGAATGCCAGCCGGAATACTCCAGCTGCTACTTCCAGAATTGCTGTGACAATCTCGTCTGCTTCACCGACGGTAACCAAAACAACTATCATGCCTCGGCGTCGGCCAAGTTCAAAAGGAGCCGCATTCGAAGTAACAGCACTTGCTATTCGGAACGATCTTTGGATCTGCATACCAAAACAGACGAAGAAAAGTTGGACCTCATGCGACGATTCTACGAAGAATTGGTGCCATACCACAGCCGCAAATCCACAGAACAAATCGAACGCATGGTAGACCATCATCGATCCTCATTCCCAAAGTTGGTGGCCAGATTGGAAAAGAGATACAAAATCACGTTTTTCTCCTCGTCACAACTTGCTGACACCAAGATGCATGAACTGTAAAGTAAAATCATAATACTGTATCTGCACAAAAAAGGCCACTTACTTCCTGTACGGCCGGTACCTAGATAACCTGAAGCATGCCAGTGCCTCTTAGCCAATGTCGGCACAGGTGATATTGGTTTTTTGCTTGATTCAATTCAATCAGTCCATTGTTTTCTTGTGCGTGTAGTTCGTCGCCTTGATCTTCGCACATGCCGCAGATGCTCGATGCTCGATGCTCGACCCCTAAACTTCCATCTTGGGCTGGCTGAGCACAATCGATATAGCAGGGAGCACCTTGAACAGTCAGGTGTGTTGTACTAGTATTCGGGAGACCCACACCGCAATCGACATGTCGGATGCCAACAATATCGTCTAACTTGCGGCTTTCGGGTTGGATCAGCTTTGAGGTACGGAATTCCCAGCAAAACTGCTGGGGCAATGGTAGGGTCTTTTTGGCGCTGACGTCGGCGACCTTAGTGGTGCCTCTTAGTAATACTGATGTCACTGGGTTAATTCATGACAGAATTGGAATTCTGAAGATCCCACTTTAGTAAAAGCGTTGCGAAGGATAAAAAGATACTTAGAGCATTTTGGTACAACTGGGTCACAGACTCGACTCGCATTTTTCCAGGGACGGTTTTCAATCAGGCATGGATCATCATCGATCATCAACCCCAAAACTCTCACGCTCTCTTCAATTTCCATCATATTGTTTCCCCCCTTGCGGTACATTGCCTTTCATACGAAGCAAGATGACGCTAAAGGTTCCTGATTCGATAGAATTTGCTCCCGGCAAAAACACATACCTTTGTCGTTGGGACACAGGCGAAGAGTTCAATGATGGTGTGAGCGAAGTCTCTTCAGGGTCGGTAGGCTCTTCCGACTACTCTGGAAGCGGTGACTTTGATGAAGGACCTCGTGGTTTTCGCCATTCGGATATTGCACCCATCAACTTGAGGAGGCATGCCAATGAAGCCACCAAGAATCTGAGGAACAGCGACACCACTGGCACCAGAAGCAGCAATTCAAAAACTTATTCACCCCTTCGCCTCCCAAAAGGAGTGTCACTCCTCCAATGAATGGTGATCGATGGGGCAACATCAAGAGCGGGAAGAAAGCCTTGAACTGCAAAAGGGCATCTGAACAGTCTGGTGTTGATATTAATGATATCATGCTGCAGCCTATTCAGTTCATGGATTTGAAACCTGTTCCCAAATCCAACCACACCATACTCTCCGATATTCTGCTGAACAGCACCGCCACAGAAAAGAGTGCTGCCAGGCTTCAAGTCAATGCAGCGGAAGGAGATGACAGCAACAAAGTGACAGCAGTATTTTGCATTCGGCGCGCTGGTTGTGGCATGTGCAGAGATCATGGTCTCTCTTTGAGCACTCAGCTCAAGCCCAAACTGCACGAAAAAGGAATTGGCCTCAATCTTTTTGGAATTGTCAAGGATTTGGATGGATCCGGCGAAGGAGATGTTTCGGACCACAGACGAGACAGGAAAGATAAGAAGACATCTGCCAAAATATTGACAGGTAAGGCAGTTTACACCGGACTGGGCCTGTGACAGCACTCTTTTTGAATCTTCCAGTCTTGCTCATCCATGCTGTTAATCTATTTGTTGCCTACCAGACTTCTACACAAACTACTTTCCATTTCCAATGTACACAGACAGAAACTGGGATTCGTTCACATTCTTAGGAAATCGAAAGACAAGCATGTGGAGAATGTTCCAAAGGAGCTCCACTGTCTATCAGAGATATCACCGCAAGAAAATCAGCAATATTATCAATGACCCTCGTGGAGATCCACTCACACAAGGAGGTGTCCTTCTGTTTGATGCCAAGGGACATTTGAGGTATGTGTACTATGAACGATATGGAGATGAACTGGATCTGGAGGCACTCCAGTGGGCAGTGCAAGATATTGTCAGGAGTACTGGTGCTAGTAGTGACAGGAACATGAGCAACAAAAAAGAACCAACAGTAGCGCCTCGTCTGCCGCGACGACGAGGGACGTTCGACAAAGGTCTCATGGCTGGTGCTGTTGGCTCTGGCGGGGAAAAACCTAACAAAAACAGCCGTGATAATGCTCCGAATGGAATACGGAAGCCACAACGTCGTGGTTCTATTGACGATGCTGAGAAAGCTTATGATTTGCAAGTTCAGGACGACGGGAGTTTTGACAGCAAACAATAGAGCACACATGACACCAACTTAGATTCATATAGTTTTGTTAGCACCTATTTCCTCCTCGGCAGACCCACACCCGGAGCTTGGAATCTTTTGGAGAATTGGCTCTGGTGTCCGCATATTTTTCTGGTTCTCGAGCTGGACCTGTTCTGGGATTTCAGGTGGTGGCGATAACGACAAGCTTGACTATAAATCTATTGAAAAATCATATCTGTCCGGTGATGGCGGAGGCAATCTTTGTAATATATAGCTGATATATTCCACATTTCATAGCTCCCCCATTGCCCAACGCTATCTACTTAGACAGCTCTGCAGGTTCTGTTGAGTCATGACTTTGCAGTCACGGCGGTGACTCTCGAGATCGAGCAGTTGGACATGCCAGCACTAATTCCACGGTACTGGTGTGGTTGCAGGATGTCATTTACGCTTTAGCGCTGCCTGGATTGAATCAAGCGCTAGCCTTTGAGTGTCACGGAAGGATCTTCGGGTTCTCATGCGAGTGTCAGTGGAGGCGCGTTGCACTGAAGTCAGGGGTATGTGTTCTCTAACTCGCTGATTTGTTCGCCCAGGAACTTCGAGGAATTCCAGGGGGCACTCACGTTAAGGCTTAGTAGGTTAAGAACCTTCGTACGTCAGTGTAGGAAGTGTTCGCATTGATCCTACTGTATTTCTATAGTCGGACTATGCTAGTGCCTTCCTGGAGCGTGTTACGGAAGTAGGCGGTTGCTCCATGACGGTACGAGTGATAATAGCTAGTGTACGGTAGTGTTGAAGATTGCTAACTACCGATTAGTAGCCAGCCACGAGTAATGTGTTCTTCACAGAATTTTTTGACTGTCATTTACTCCACTAGTACGGTACGGAGTGGCTGTACCTGTACGGGTTCTTCCTTATTCACAAGTGAGGTATGGAGGTCTTAAGCATCATTCCCTAGTTGTTCGCCATACTGAGTCATGATGGGAAGCTTCTGAAGAGAACTCCCCCATAGCACGACTACTACTATTATTAATCTAAGGACGCTATTGGGTACTATTCGATTGTAGAGACTTGCCAGTCTTTAAGCCTGGAGGTGAAGCCCCCCCCAAGCCTTTACGGGCTGAATGATACGAAGAATATCACGGGGAATGGAAGACTATAACTCACCCGGATCTGATGTGTATTTGTTCTGTGTTCCACGGCCTACTAAGACACACGACATGCTTACAGATTTATAGTGTCGTCCACCTCGAGCTCTACAGAATCTGTTTGCTGCAGACTTGTCTTATATGAGAGGCGAAGTCAGACTTGTCCTGGTATCTAGTACTGTCTAGTGCATACTAATTCCTAACACTAAAGCAATCTTTGTGGAAGGAGCAGGAACGATTCGGAACACAAGGGAACACCATCAAGAATCGAACTACAAGCCCACAAACCCTAACTCTATGGGGACTGTAGCTAGCAAGAACTACGAGACCACCCATTGCTTGTGCAATACAAGGTCTTTAGCCTAATTCGCGACTCGATCCTAGATAGGGTTTGAGTTCAACTCAAAACTGATTTTTTCGTGAATAGTCATTGAGACAGGGTTCTCAATGACCTCTAGTCATACTAGGTTGATGATGAAACATCGCTCTAGATAATTAGCTGGCGTGGAGAGCTTCCTTCCACGCTACTAGTTGATTGCTAGCTGGAGTTTCCACACGTTCCGGAAATGGGATCGTAGAGTACGTAGATTCCCTGCTGCAATCTACGATATCAGTCTTCCAAGTCTCCCGCGGGAGTTTGGATCCTCAAGCTTCAGGACGAAGCTCTCTTTTTGATTAGTTTTCGTAGCTTTCTAATTTCTCTCATAATTTAGTTTCTCTCAAACTCAAAAGATTCGAAAGATGTTTACACTAGCTTTTAGCGTAGTGCACTTGAGCCTTGGCCCCGCGCAGGATCGAATCTACTGTGAAGAGATGAGGTAAGCAAACGAAACGGGGTAGTGCGTCGTATTGTTAATCTTATAAATCTATTGAAAAATTCTATCTGTCCGGTGATGGTGGAGGCAATCTTCTTTTTGTAGTATAGCTGATATATTCCACATTTCATAGCTTGAGGCTGGTGCATCGTGCGTGGTCGGCCGTACTCGGGTGCAGTCTCCACTGCTCTGGGTCTCCCCAGCTGGGGTACGTGCTACTGGAATTACGCATAGACGGATATTGCTCCAAGAAGCCAAGCAAGACGTTCGTTCACTATCACCAAACTCAGTATTCAGAGCCAGGAAACCACTACCATCTACATTTTCTTAAATCACGAAGTCTTATAAATCATACTCTCTGTTGCCATGTCATTGAAATTCTGGCAACATTGGAGCCTTGGGAACAGTCCCTCTTTCAGGAACTGGAGTTCACGGTGGACGCCTACTCGGTATTGCACATGGTTACGATGGTGCCTTTCCTTGTGGCAAGTGACGGAGCTGCAGACATTTCTGTTGGAAAAGCGAGTTTTGCGTGGGTTTTGGCCGACCAGCTGGGCCACATTGTACTCAGATGTTCTGGACCAGTGTTTGGACTGACTTCGACGTCCTACCGTGCCGAGGCATATGATATTTTGTCGCCTGCCTGCTTCCTGAAAAAGCTCTTGCAGTATCACGATCGACAAACAATGGCCCAATATACGTACCTTTGCGACAATGAATCAGTGACGAACAAGGGCAAGACTTGCCTGGATTACATCGGCTGGTATCCAAACGATTCCCTAGCATCCGACTGGGATGTCCTCTAACAGATTGAACAGACATTCAGGGATGCAGTAACAGTCCCTCAAATGGAACACATCAAGTCCCACCAGGACAAATCCAGGGCAATTGAAATGCTGCCACTGAAGGCCCAGCTCAACTGTCGGGCTGACAAGCTTGCTGACAGTTTCATGAAGAGGCACTTGGCTGTGGATCACTCCAGGGTTCTTCATTTCCCTGTCAACTTGGCACAGCTGAAATTGCCCACGGGACATGTACATACAAATTACCTCGGACATTGCGGCACCTTCGCAACAATCAACCACTTCTGGATCAAATGATAAAGCAGAATCGGGACTGGGACGAGGATACACCAGCTCTGATTGATTGAGTGCCGCACGGAAGAGCAGTCAACCGGCACGAGATCCACAAGCCAACCATCGTGAAGTTTCTATTCCAGCTGCTCCCGGTGGGAAGCTGGTACACAGGGACGACCCCAAGTATGATCACAAGTGCCCCAGAGGCACGAATCCAGTCCTGCTGGAGATCGTCCTCGATGGCTTTTTTAAATACCACTTCGAAAACAGGTTCCTGCATCCATGGCATTACCCAGACAGGTACCTGATTGACGCTCAGAACTTGATCCGGTGGGACAATCTCATGCGGGGACGGATGGCCAAGCAATGGGCCAAGCACCAGGATGCATATTTGCATCGGGTCGGTTTCAAGGAGACTTCCAAAACAGGACAGCTGTGTGGGTCCACCAACCTGGCCTCACTGCTCATCCAGTAGTGGTGGAAACTATGGGAAGATCACAATGCCGCCAGGCATGGCAGAGACAAGGAGGAACAATGGAAGAAGAAGCACGAACAGCTTCAACGGGAGGCGGAGCTCATCCATGAGAAGGCGGATCTGATTCCAGCGGAGCTAGTTGATTTCATCTTCAAGCAACCACTTGATGAGCAAATGGGCAAAGGGCCCCGGCGATATCAAAGCGTGGCTAGCCAACTAACTGGCTGCCCATCGTCGACAAGGCACTCAGAGAAGAGCACGCACGCAACGGACCAATCAATGAAACAGGGTAACTACGTACCGAGGGGGTCTTACCGTAGAAATAGATGGCAATCTAGCCCTGGGGTAGTTAGATACTAACAAAGCACCATCCGGAGATTTTAAACTTCTCCGGTGGGGGGCTTGCACTAGGCTCGTTCCTAAGTGGGCACCTTCGTGTGACTCACCGTTCAGCGGATCGTCTAATGAAGTGCAGCAGCCTAAATAATAAAACTTTGTTATTTCTGAGTCATTGAAATCTTGTCAGAGTTGGTTTCAAGAAGCCAGAAGGAAGATCTCGATATCTCTTCTATCAAGATTTTTCTGAAATTCCCCATCATTATATAAGAATTCGTAGGTATCCCATACATTTGGCATATAAGAACCGCTTCCTTCCGAACCTCACGAAGTTCTCCTTTGTTCTGTGGCCAAAAGTGCTTGCTCCGCTTTCACGAGCAACAGCATACTCTAGAGTAGCATAATAGTGATTGATAGTTTTTTTATTCATAGTGGTAGGGAATGTGTAAGTAAGGTACCGGTAGGGTATGTTTATCACCGTTCAGTTGGACTTAGATTCAAAAAGACCATCAGAGGACGGTGCTATGGTCCAAAGATAGTCACTCCTGGTACAAGTTGTTTTCATAGTGTATGCAAGCTTTGGCAGGTCTGACACTGGCATGCAACTACTGAAGCAGCCCTATCATCTGCGTTTTGAACAGCAGCACGTCTGGAGAACTCTCGCGCTGACGTTCCATGGCCCATGGCATGGAAAGCCCCCTCATTGGTTCGTTCTGCCCCCGTCATTGTTGCGAAGCACACCATCTCACTATTTGTGAAATCGATCCCCACGCTCCTCACCCACATTTCAAGTACATCACTACCGGTACACCTTGTCAGCCCCGGCAGTCATCGTCTAGTCCCCACAGTTGGATACACCAATGCTCAACACTCCACTAGTACAGCTTCCCAATGCCCATCGAACAAGACTACCTTTTAAAGCATTGATGTTTCACGGCAGCTGTTCCTGACCATCCGCTGCCACTCACAGCAGTCACTTTCGGAGCTTTTCTTGTCACCTTGGAACGATAGGAGCAGGCCATACTTCAAGAACTCGAGTGATTGGTAGATGCTTACTCCATGCTGCTGATGGGCTTTACACTGCCAATGTTTCTCGTGGCAAGAAATGGAGCAGCGGATATTGAGGCTATCAAAGCTAGCTAGCTTCGCCTGAGTTTTGACAGATCAGAAGTAATGTGGCCAAATGTGCTGGACCAGTGTTTGGCATAATTCCAACGCCGTAGCTATCGAAAAGTTACCACAGAGTGCAAGCTCGTGTTTTCGCGATTCAGCAGCTTGTAGGTAAACTAGCTTAGTTCAGTCACTTTTTGCACTTCATAAAACTTGTTGTCCGCACGACAGTTCAACTGTGCCTTCAACGGTAGTGTGTTGATGATTCTATGTTTGTTCTGATGGGTCTTAATATGTTCAAGTTACGCAACTGCATTCGCCTCACTCTGGTGCTGCCTCGTTATGAAAAAGAGCCCCAACTGGTGGGCTGTCATTATGTCCTCTACGTTGGGATGAGTCCAGTCGCCACCCACCTTGAGTCCAGTCGCCACCCACCTTCAGTGCTATGTCCGAGACCGCTTGTGACGTCCGAGCAGCACCGCAATGAGGCTGTCTCAGGAGCTGGGCAACTCGCAAGCTCATCCTCGGTTGAATCATTGACACACTCCAGCAGACTCTGGAACTAATGCTTCCACACCGGAAACAGGCCCCGGCCAAATTAGTTTCTACGCAGCCTGCATAGAAACTAATTTCCACGTGGCGTGAAACTAGCGCACCAGTACCACGCAACAGGCGATCAGCAAGAATCTGCCAGCGGACGTGAAACACAGATCTTTGCTCTTCTAAAGAGACTGCCTTGCATGACTTGCACCCATCAGAGCGGTACGATCAGCGTATCATCGATCTGAATCACATTCCTCCGATTCAACGGACATGATTCGAGCTGACATAGTCCGTAATGTAGCTTCCGTGAGGAACATGGGCGTCGCGTACTTCAATGGTTGCCCAACGGACTTGAAGAATCTGCGGAGAGATGGATGGAAGCGCCCAAACCAAAATGATACTGAACCAATATCTATTCCCCGGCTGACTCACAAAAGGATCAAGGTGAGAATTCTTGAAAGATGTCATCTCCAGCGAAGTATCCAGGTTCATAATTTGCTGACTTGGGCGGGCTAAAACATGAGCAACTGGCAGATTGATATATGGAAGCTATACAATGACAATGCTCAACTCAGGGAAACTTTCCCTGTTTCGGTTTCATTCCACATTGAAGCCAACCGAAAGCCCAAACCGAAAGAGATCATTGTTCTTTTCACCGAGTTACACTCTGCAGACACACACAATAATCTTCCGGAAACACTCCAAAGATGAAGTCTTTAGGAACTGCTGCAACGAGACCAAAGTCAAATTAGGAGATTTTGTTGCTCAAAATAGGAGATTGAATAGGATATCAATATTCAAATTAGGAGACTGTTTTGGAGATTATCAAAATTTTTACCTCCCATTTTCATTTTGCCGCATCGTCCTGCTTCTGGGTACTCTCTCTCTCTCTCTATCTATCCCTATCTCTATCTCTCTTGTTTTGAAAAGAGCTTGTTTTTCTCGAAAATCACGCAACGAAATCTGTGGCGCTTGATAAGTGCATGTAAGTTAGCGCAGCACTAATGAGTCACGGGGAAGATGAAAAAGTCCGAAGCCTAAAGTAACGAATTATTAACGATATAATCGCGCGTATAGGCAAACAACACGAAAAATCTCCTATCAAGATGTTGTTTCTTGCACTTCTTCTGGGTCTTTTCTGCGATAGCAACCTTAAACAAACTTGTTGGGATAATAGTAAAGAAGAGACTTAACCTGAGAGGAAGTCTTAAGCAGGAATCTTTGCTACCCTGTTATCTCTAAGCCTCTAGCGCTCCAAAGGTGGGAGTTAACAGCGTCAACAAAGAGGTCATGCAGCGTCATTCACTCGATTTTCGTGTTGTTTGACAATGCGCGCAGGACCGCAGGATTCATCGTTAAGGCCTTCTAGACTACCGCTAAGCCAATTAGCCAACCGCTCTTACTTCTTCTGTCATTATTGCTCTTTGTCGCGTCTGTCATTATTGCTCTTTGTCGCGTTCATGACGGGCAAGGTTCCTGTCGATACATTCCACCACTGTTGACTCAAGTTTGCTGCAAGGTCGGTCGCCCAAAATTTGGAAGTTGGTGACCTGATTCAGAAAAATATACTTAATCCAGCTCAAATCGTATGATCACTCACAGTACTCCTTTGGGGTATCGTGGATCAGAGGTTGTTTTAGCTGATATCTTCCTATCTAACTCCCAATCGCGTGTTATGAATTGCATTCTACAAATTTTGCAAGAACTTCCGCTGATCATGCCAGCTGAATCTTGGTCAACACACCTTCCACCACTGTGTCGAGAAGAATCAGATCAGATGCAGCAAGCTGACGTTCCCATCTGATCAATTATTTGATTCTGATTGGTTCGGTGGTGCAAGAATCAAAGAACCCAGGGTGACCGCATCCTTTGGGCTCGGAAATGTGTGTATCGGCATACAAACAAGTCGTATTTTCGATCTTGTGTTCGCTGAATAAGAACGAGTAGGGCCACCAGTAGCAGTACTAGTAGTAGTAGTCACAGCAGCTCGTCCATGTCACAATCCAGAATGTATTTCAGTTCAGGAAGCCACTAGAGACATGTATATTTTCCCTGAGATAGGCAACAATCTTAGAATGCTCACATTAGGCCCAGACAGCGCTGAATCAATATACCCAGGAACAAATATTTTTCATCCACCTTTAGGAATGGAGACAGAGGAGTGGTTGTTTCCTCAGTTGTGTTCTGGATGTTAACAAGGATGCTGATCAACGCCCTACGTCGACACTGCTGAAATGGAGTGGACGGGTCCTAGAAGTCTTTTCCGCTCAAAGAGTCGCGACACAGCCAGCAAGCCGTCGACCCTGCACACTTGATGATTGGTGTGTGAAATGTGCAGAGATTCCAATGGTAGTAGCAATGGCGGAGGTTTATAACCTGCATTGGTGGCCATTCGCAATACTGCACTAGAAAATGTCTTACTAATTTGGGCGATGTACAATGAGTAACATACTTGGCCTTCTGACAATGACAGTTGTAGATTCGGCAGTACGGAACCTTGCCTAATTGGAACCTTGGACTTGGGTTAGAACTGTTCCGCTGTACATCCCGAACGTGACGTGAGATCCTACAATTTCGCTTTTTGATGAATGGTTTTTGAAGTACACTCTGTTGTTTTCTTTTATTTGACTCTTCAGATAGAGTAAGAGACATCGAAGAAAGAGCTTGTTGCTACAGCACATACACTTCAAGCTACGAGCCAACGTCTGCCTGGAGCATTAAGTGAACCCACTCACAATCGAAATCATATCCTTTTAAGATGCATCATTTTAACAATTTCCTTGGAAATGATCACAGTCACAAACCACACAACGAGGAATTTCTCCACAAGGCTTCATATGGAAAGAGAATCATTTGACATGTTGCTTGGATAACATATGCAGAGCTGCTAGTGTGCGTTGACACATTGATGTAAAGTGAAAAGGCAGAGAGCTTCTACCAGAGATAGCTAGCAACCTTACGGTGGCTTGCTAGGTGGATCTCTGTGTCAACACAGTCGTATGGAAGACAAATGACTGAATGAAATCAATACCTCCCCAAAACGCCGGAAGAAGTGGGTGAGGCAATTGATAGGCAGCGCTCGTCAACCAATAACTGTGTCAGTGGCAGGACAAATGTACCGGCACATAGGCATGCATGTTGGAAAGGTCCAGTCCTACTTCTCAGGGCACTACCAATAAAATGGATTTAATTTATCCAGGCAGCTGAAAACCACCCAATCTCGATTTTGGTTCATTGACTTACAGCTCCAGAATTGACTGGTGATCGTGAAGCTATAAGGAGATGCAAGTTACAGGCGTAATCGAGTCTTTGCCAGCTGAAATTTGTGTCATCAAGGATGATGCTGCCTTATATAACTTGTGTGCGAACTTAATAGACTACAGTAGCTTGCAAATAATAAGTGCGGATGGGGGACTCAAACCTCAAACAAACCAAGGAAGAGTGAGCCGCTTATTATGAACAAGGGAGCCCAAACTTCAGCGTTAACTTGAGAATTAGATTGAAATGCAGCCGGCACTGGGACATTTGGTTGGCAGTTACCCTGTTGGGCTATGTTTTGATGCGTTTGTTTGTTTTTAATCAAATTGGTGGGTACGATTGAAGTTCACAATGCCCACATTTCCCTGCAGCGAGAAACATAACTCAACCCTGTATCACACATTTCTTCATAAACTTAGAGCAATTCAAGCAGCGAGAGAAACTGTGCCAATTTGCAGCGGTAACCACTGCCAACTCAGACGGGTCGCTTTTGAAGCTTTTCTAACAATGCGAAAGCCATTGGAACAACCTTTGTTGCCAAAATTGGTGCGGACGTTGGATGCATATATTGTGTGATGCGACTATGGCGGTCCCTTTTCGTGTGGCAAGCTTGCGATGGAGCCGCCGACATTATTGAAGAGAGCTGGAAGCTAGTTAGTTTTGCATGGGTGTTGTCAGACCAGCAAGATTTCTGGCCAATGTTTTGGGGTTTACCATGGGATGCTGTGCTGGGCCCAGAGCTCTTGCTGTTCTTCTCTCAAACAACACTGGTGCCGTACATCTTGCATCTACCTACTCAGGTAGGTATGACAACAAGTCCGCGACCAACAAAAGCAAGAATTGTCTCAATTACATCTGGTGATCCCACCAAAATAATTCACTGGTGTCAGTCAGATTGGGATGTTCTGCATCAGATCGAGGAGAACTTCCGAGGAGCTGTCGCAGTACCAGGCCATCAAGTCGCATCAGAACAAGCACAAAGCGCTTTTGACTTACTACTCGTTGTTTAAAAGCACAGTGAGCTCATACGATTTTAGCAAAAAGTGACTGAACTAAGTAAGTTTACTCACAAACTGCTGAATCGCTAAAACACAGGCTTTACTCTGTGGTAACTTTTCGGTTGTTTGATTTTTCATGCCCCATGGGAATCATCAGTGCTTGCGCTATTGTGGTACTTATGAAATCGTGGTTTATGTCGGCATGCTCCGTATATTTCGTTGCAGGAGTTGATCAGCTTTTCCGGCGATTCTCTGAATCGTTTCAGTATCTCGAGTCGCTCCCTGTTGCATAGGCTGCAGTGTCGTGTCCCGAAGGTCTTGACAGTGCTGATGGGGTTGCCTTGCCATAGGATGCTAATTTCGATGCTGTTCCTTTGAATGGTGCCGTTGAGTCGGAATGGTGAAGGAGCTGCGAAGTTTTGGAATTCGTTGGCGAAGTGTCTTGCGTATGAATGAATCTGATTTGCGTTTTCCGTAGAGGAGACGCATGACGTCGGTGAAGTGTTGGTATGTTCGTTCTTTGACGTTTCGTTAGGTTGCCCCAATGTATTTCTTGCCTGAGTTTATGCATTTGATACCAGTTTGTTTCTATAGCGGTCGTCAAATCGGCATTGACCGTCTTTCTTGTTTCCTGGCTTGCAGTTGCAGGTTTCATTTTGGAATTCGGTGGAGATGACGTCATTGGTGAGCTTCCTCGATAGGTCGCCCATAAACATCTCTCGCAGGTTGGTGAATCGATGGTAGGACATAGACGTTCTAATCCATTCAAGGCTATGGCTCTTCTTGAGGTCGTTGATTACCTTGTGTATTGGGGTCGTCCAGGTGTTGGAGTGTACAGAAGAATAATGATCAGTTTCGGTTCCTCTTTCGTTGCTTGGCATCTCTATCTGGTTCGTTTGCTTTGTCCTCTTGTCGTTGAGCTGCCGAGAAGACAAGCTTGCTTGCAGGAAGTTTCATGAAGCGACATTTAGCGGAAGATCACACTAGATAAAGTGTGCCGGGAATTGTAAATTTAGCATAAATACATCTTCCGGGTTCTAACATGCATCTACAAGCTACGGAGCACTCTGAGGCGCATATGCAATGATCAATCAGCCCTTGTTCGTCAAGACTATTTGGCCGACCAGAAGGCTCAATGGGATGAGGACATACTACCCCAGATCTGATTGATTACTGTCCATGGAAGAGGGGTAAATCCGAGAACCACAAGCCGACTATGATCAAATTCCTTTTGAGCTTCTTACTAGTGGGGTTCCAAACTAGTCAGTACTACAGAGACACACTCAAGTATGACCACACAGATCTGTGTCTACGATGCACGCATATGACAATGAAACTGAGAATCACATCTACAGGTGTTCCCATGTGGATGTTAACTTACAAGTGGGGAAGACCAATGCAGCATGCTATTCGCACAAAACTGTGCAAGGTGGATCTGATTTTTCTTGATCGAGATTCCGCTGGATAGGCTGCATTGCATTATCCAGGTTTAAGTACCACGACTTGGTGTCAAGAGGCACAGCACCGAATTGGCTGGGGCGGGGGAAATTGGTCCAAACTCTAGGCCCAAACATCAAGACAAGTACCTGCACCGAGTGTGTGTTCTCACTCCAGGAAATCGCATGGACAGGCACTCTATGGATCAACAATCTAGCATCAATTTTGATCCAGCAATGGTGTAATTTGTGGGAAGATCGAAACCATGCTAGTAGACATAGCACCAGAGACAAGGAAGAGCAATGAAGAAAGATAACAAGAACAACTGCAATGTGAAGGGGACTTGTTATAATAAGAGAGGGTAGAGATCTATTGCCAGATGTGATCTTCAAGTGACCTCAAAAGGGACAGATGATTTTAAAAGAGGCCTGGATGGCGACAGACATCAAAGCGTGGCGGACCAAATTGGCTGTCGGTCGTTGCTTGACAAGGTGCCTATTAGGAGATGATGAGCATGTAAGGATTTTGCAAACATCAAGATAATATGTAGTGTGTGTGGGAGTTTACCGTAGAGCTATCTAGAGGGCAACTTTATTTATTTGCCTGAACCTCTGTGGAAATGTCATTCGTGACAATTCACTTTTAAGACAGCACGATAAAGAAAGCCACAGGAGAAGATCGAACGATGCAAGAGTCGATGGTCATCGTCTCCTAAAATTAGAGATGATTTGTGAGACAATTAATTAATATATATAAAAAGTACTAGTTTTAGGCAGACTACCTATCTGGTCCGGAGGACCTTTGTCAACGCTGGTACGAATCGAGCCCGAGGGCCCAAGCAACTGAGTCGTTTATGTGGGTGTTCGCACGACACGAGGGGAATAGCATTCAGTTTCATTGAACAAGAGGATGTACCTCATAAAGCACGATTGTAACTAGCTAACTAGCTCGCTCGTCTTTCACCTCCGTCCCAACGGAGGGGACAGGTCCTTGTTTCTCCCTACACATGATGCCTCTTCGTGGAGTGACCGGGGGCGCAGTGGCCTAATCCGGATTAAGACTAAAATGTGTGATCATCAGTTGCTGTTGCCGTTGGAGCTGTCGATTGCTGGAGCAAGTTGCTTCTGAACTCTGTTCGGGCCAGGTGGTAGATTCAAGCCATCTTTTTGTCTTGTCGATAGTGAATGTAAGGGTGTGGGTTTTGGTGTCGGGTGGACTCTCCAGTGGTCAACGGGGAGTAGGCCTATGTGCCTTGGGTGTACTGTTGTCGAACCCGTTCCGTAGAGTGTCCAGTTGGGATAGTTGGTTGGGAGTGAGGGTAGTGCCATGGACGGCTTCATTTCGGTTGGTCCAAGGTTGAAGTGTAGGCTCCAGCTGTTTGATGAAGGCGCTGGTCCAGGCCGCCATCTCCGTTCTTCTTAGTCGTTGCAGGTGGTGTTTTGGATGTGTTGGAAGGATTGGGAGACCCTGCCAAGTACAAGTTCCACCAGCCAAGTTTGGTTTGGTCGGCGATGGTTGGCGGATGGAGGTTGGAATCTGGCGGTGTTGGGTGGAGTGGTGTCGCCTTGGTGCCACCGGTTGAGGTGGGAGAATCTGTGTTCGGAGTCTGGTGGGTGTGCCTCTTCTTCATCCACTTGTTCAGCTCCTCAATTGTTTCTTCCATTCCGCTAGCATGGTGGAGTCACAGAGACACGTGGATGGTCTTTCGGAGTCCCATCCGGACAGTTGCTGTGGTCTTGCCATTTTCTCGAATGTCATGTTCCGTCCGACCTCTCCAGTGTCTGAGGCGTGTGTACCTCAATCGTTGTGGGGGCTGCAATCGCGCCGGGCCTGGGCGCTCTCTGTCCAGCTCGTTGGGTAGTTTTCTCATTCGGACGCTTTCTTTCACTTGTTTTCGTAGGGTTTCTGAATGTGACTTCTCGATTGTGTAACTTCTCTCAGTGAATCGCGCGATTTTCGCGCCTTGAACTTGATGTCACGCGTCATGGGAATGGATGTGAAGGGGTGAACTGGTGCAGTCCCATGTGGCTTTTGCCCTGGTGTCCATCTCTATATTCGAATAGCCCATCGTCTCAACAGCCATGGTGGAGGTCGTTTCCAGCAGCAGCTCCGGTCGGAGTGCCGGGTGGGTCTCTTGTGTCATCCTGGTCCCTTTCACCCAACGGTAAAGAACTTGCACTTTGCGCTCCGTAGTTGCTTCAGGATTGCTCTGCTTCCACGCGCAGGTCATAGTCCCTTTTGTTGCTGGTTGTTCGAAGATGGATTCCATTGCTTTCAGTGCTGCTTGCCGTCACAGCCTATGATGATCCTTCCACTGGAGAGTCGAACGATGCACCAGAGTGCGGACTATCATTTGCTTAGCATTTCTACGGCCATCTCATTCCCTTGCATTAGTTCACTCTGATTATTGATGCTATGAAACTAATCATACTGCGCGTCGATGAGTTCGCTGGTAAGCATCATTGCTCGCCAACGAGCGCTGTTGATTATAGTAATACTTCCTTTCTCACGTGCTCTCTTCGTAGCATAGCGAATTCTTATTGGTCCTCTGGAACATACAAGTTACCTTGTGTATACACGTCGGTGTGAGGCTTGAGCGCCGTACAGTACTAACTATAATAAGTCCGGGCTAGAGAATGGCTCACAGGCAGCATCATCAGACTCTACATTAATTAGTGTCTCTTGCCTCTGTTAAACAAGAAGTACACCTTCGGCTCGATCCTGACTTTGATTTTACTCCCACGGCCAGCCAGGATGACACAGTCGGGGCAGATCGCTTTGACTGTTGTTGGTCTATATCTCTCAGATACGCGTACGCTAAAGCAGGTCTTGAATATGACAGATGACTGGGATGGGTGCGAGCGGGGCGGTGAAGGCTTAGTCATAGCGGATGAGTCACACAGCAAATCCAACTGAAGGTGGTGCGGGTGGTCCGTGCAGTGGGCGAAGTGGGAGCGGCGAGGATTCTTTGAGGAGTGTGGAGACCTGTCGCTCCTGGGGTGCGGGGTGCAAAGCATTAAGACAGAGTGCTTCTAATAATTAGCGCCGTTTGAGAGCGAAGACACAGAGCTTTCACAAAAATCGATTAGTTGGAGGTATTTGCCAAGAAGGGAGCAACAGTTAGAGTGATGAACAGAAGATTGCGTCAACCATCCTTTTGGGAGGTCCGTGTCTGACAATGAGCCAATGGGGTCATCTGTGCTAATTTGCCGCCAGTACCACGATGCATGAGACGGCCCTACAGCTCTTCCTCATCACCGGTCCGGCATCAAAGCCAGACGAGGGACGGAAAGGCTAACAAGCTCACCACTATCTATGTATCCGACCCAAAACTAAAGGCGGAGAGCATCTATCGGAGATGGCATCTGCCGATATTTATCAAGGTGTGGTTATCTAAGCAGCCACCTAGATATACAACAGAAGGACTCGCCAGAGGGAAAAAACAGGGCAGTCAGAGAGAGAATGAGGGTACCGCTGTCCAGTGTAGGCTCAAGGGCCGGACTCTTGATATGACATGTCCGTTCCCGATGGAGGTGTGTTTCATCGCAGCTGTTGACAGTGGTCCACCAACTCTCGGGGAAGCCGAAGGTTTTGCACAGGGCTAATTTTCCAGTTGCGTCTAAACTGCTAACCGGCACACCGAACTGGGACGGTTGGCTCTAGCGGCCAATTCCCAAACCAAGTGTGGTGTATTCTCACCGTTTGTAAGCTCTCCAGTCGTAGGTTTTGTCCACCTGCGTCTGCATTGTCACTGAGTGTAATGACTTTGAGGTACATTCTGGCCAAATTGAGCTGCCTTAGCATGTCTCCTTTGTATCCTGCTTCTGAAAAGGCATCCATAATGAAACTGTCGTTCTGTCGTGACACTTGGGGCTTGGCAGTATGCCATCTTCGAGAGGAAAGAAAACGAGGGGCGGAGCTTGATGCGAAGGTATGCGCAGGAGGCCAAGAGAGCTCCCAGTGTCGCACGAGGAGGGAACCCGCAAAACATCGAGGATCTTTCTCCCATAGTACCTCACGCCTACAGTGGCGAGAGAGTTACGAGCCGCACATGTCGCGCAGCCCAGAGCTGTAAAGACGGGACGCTCGTTGCCTAGATGTGATGGAGCGATTGCCTCTGTCCAATGGACGCACTACCCTCTGCGTCTACCTCACGCCTCTGAGCGAGTGTAGTCTTCCTGATTCCTGCCGTGAGGGGTACTACAAGGACGAGACTGAAGAGAACGCCATTGGTTCCGCGGCGCGCACATTGTGATATTCTCGTTGCACTAGATGTCCAAAGGATGGGTAGTCTGGATGCATGGTTCTCATGCTCTTCGAGCCGTGTCTCCAGGTGGATACAATGGCACTGCCTCCTTGTCAAAGCCCCATCTGGCACTCTGAACGGTGCGAGGAGAAGCGAAGCCGCCACTGTGCAGCTATCTTGACGACGCCTCACTGCTTGCTCTCGTATACGGGTAGATCGGAAGCGCACTGGCCGCTGAAGACGATGCATGCGCAGACAGAGAACTCGTGGAGTGGTGTGACCGAAATGTGAGAAATACATTCAGGCATATCTTGGTTATGCATCCTCCATATAGAGGACGGTCAGATCGTGCTAAATCGCACGTGGCCATCCAACCGTGAGACCGGTCGAGTTGGATTGAGAAATCACACACATAGGATAATATATCATGGATAGTGGTGAGTTCGGAGTTGGAGAGCGCAAAGCGCCAAGTCCAGTCGTAGGTGTGGTTGGCTTGGCGCTGTGGTCTGCTGTGTGAGGACACACGCATCTTGGTTTGGGCAGGTGCTGCCGTCTTTTTAACCGTGAGCACACCCGCGGCCTTCTGAGCCCGTCTATGTCTATGTGATGTCTGCGTGGATGATGAGTGCAGGAAGGAGGGACTATTGTGCGGGAACCAGGGAGGAGCTAGCACACCGCGCTTATACCATTCGTAAGGGTCATGTCGCACGTGGAGCGCCAGGAACCTCCGAGGTTGTCCTCAACTCCCTTCGCCCGTCAAACGTGATAGACTCGAGGCTGGATAGTCCCTATGGGACGTTAGAACCATCTTGGCGGCTGTCTGGGTTTCACTTGTAGTCGGGAGGTACCAGTAGTATTTGCCCTGGTTGATGGTCCCCCAGTTGACCATAAGTGTCCTTCCCACATGTCTGTGCCTGTTTGGGCCCTGGGTGAGGAGTTCTCTCGCCAGTCATATACTGGGTGGTGGCGCCGATGTTGGCAGAGGTAATCGTCAATGATAATGAATCAGTGCTATTCAGAGAAGATCAGCTGGCCTGGTGAAGGTGGCTGGTCAGGCCCAACAGAGCCCGAGGTGCGAAATGATGTTCACCATAATAGCAAATATCAGCACTGCCCAACTTCCAGGATCACCTTACCCTGTCCTTTCCTCCAAGTGGCTTCTGGCCAAGGGCTGCTCGCTGGGGGCCTCCGTAGGTTTGCTTGTAGATGCATAGGCTGTGGGAGCGTGGTGGGTGTTTTCTTGGTAGGTGCCATAACTCTTACTGTGTTGTAGTCTGAGGGATTCCAATGTGCCCGGCCAAGCCAGTGATTGCTGGCACGTGGTTGATGCGATCATAGCATTGTGATGCATCGAACGGTATAAGTGAGACAATTAATTAATACTCATTTAGTGAGACGATGGTTGGTTTTGAAATAGGAGATGGATCTATCTGAAATAGGAGATGGATGTATCTGAGTTTCCAAATCATACTCCATTCCTCCTTCCTCAGGCAAGGGGCAGACGGCCAAGTTCGTAATATGGGCACCAGTAGTGCCCGTCATGTGGGTTATTTTAGGCTTTGCCTACCCTCCCACTGGGTGCAAGGAACCCTGGGATCATAGTAACCATAGCTCTGAGTTTGTAGGTACTAAAGTATAACTTTCTTCAGCCCCAAGCTAGGCACATACCCAACAGTCCCCCCAGTCGGCTGGAAGCCCAAACCATATCCTCCTTTTCCAATCCACCTCTCCCCCCCTGCCGCTTGCCCCAAAAGTTCACCCCTTTGTCTTGATCGACCAGCTTTGTGTCCTCCATATGATTCAAGCATATTAGCTAGAACCACGATAGAACATTCACGATCCTACGGACGATGCGAAGTCTAACCGAGTGCCTTCGGTTTAGACAAGGCATCAAGTCCAAAGTAGGTCCAAAAGCTCAGAAAAGACTCAGTTCTCGGGATCTTTAGAGCGATCCACCTCATTGCAAATCCAATTCCGTCACACATCCACGGCAGCGAGTGTAGTTGGTTGCACCAAACCATTGTGGTTGTATTGACCTTTTTCAATATGGATCATAGAACTGCTGTAAGAGATCTGCCCCCAAAGGAGCCGATCTAGTACAGGTGAGTCTCCATACCAGTCTAGAATTGATTTAAATGGCTGACTGAGGAGAAGTCAAGCCGATCAACGTGTCCAACCATTTCCCATCATCCCCACTATCATTAGGGTGTTAAGCCCTAAGTTGGCTGTTTACGGACAGCCACACAAATTGCGAGGGTGGGAAGAACGCCATCATGACGGGCAATGTATTCTCTGGCCCCACAGAGTCATTTGCCCCAACCAGCTAGGATGGTTGTCGTCCCCGGTGCTCGAGATCCACATCATTCTGGTTCACTATCTTCATGTCCAGTAGACTCAAGTTCCACTCCAGGAGAGCGAATCAATCGAATTGCTCCATGCAATGAAGCAGTCATTTGCTGAATGACAGCCATGGCCGGTCCAGATAAAAGACACCCCTCCGGACGATGACAAGTAGAGAGTTATATCTTGCTGCGTTTGGAACCGGCCATGCCATCCGATTGGTTGCCTCCTTTGTGGAGCGGTACTGCACATTGAGTCTTTTGGGCGTCAATACCAACTGTTCAGAGGGAACGAAAGGTTGCTCCTTTCGCGGAGAGTTCCCACTGAACCCTGTTAAACACAAGCGCTGCAGAACCATCAGCTGCGTTGCTAGAATAGTCCCAGCTGTGGGCCGAGGCAGTATGCCGAGGCAGCCTCGGAAACACACAACCCCGTATCCAAGGTAAGTTGTGTAGTCGGTAAGTACTTTTTCACGGGAAGCCGAATCGAATCGAGGAGCTTCCCCTCTGAATCTGTCACTACAAGAACAACAACACTAATAGCAACAAACACAACCAATCGGTCATACCTATACCATTACACTACCTATTAGCACCATTAGAAGCATTGAAACGAAGCGAAAGGACCTCAGGAAGCCTGTTTTCTGTTATCTTGTTGAAGAGTACTGTTAAACTATAGGAATCCGCTCAACGTCATCACAGGAAACACACTCCCTTTTCCTCTCTTTATCCCTCATTCAAGCCCCTCCAGTCGACAGGATCGATACCTCCTATCTCCTGCGCACCTCTCCTATCAAGCGACTGTCAACGCGGCGTTCTCCGGTCCAGATTAGAAAGCCATCCCAATTGAAATCCTACGAGATCGGGCAGGTTTTCTTTTCTCGACCGCCGACGACCAAGTTGGAAGAAATTGAACACAACAAGAACTTTGAAGGTCCAGAACCGAAAGCCATCCCAATTGAAATCCTATTACGTTGGGCAGGTTCTCCGATCTCGACCGTCAAAACCACCATTGTCGATCCTTTTTTCGTACGATCGAATTTTCCGCAACAACAACAGGCTTCGGTTAACCTTACCCCTAAGGCAACCGGACTCACCGCATTCCTTGAATCGAATCAAATCGAATTTCTATTTCGAATTGATCCAAGACTCGCGACTCACTGAATCGATCAATCTTCCCGCGACCGTACCTCTTCTCCGTACCGTACCTCTTCCTCTGTACGAAGCCTACTATCATCAAGCAGGACTTCACGAGATACCTGCAGTGACCACCGAGAAGAGAATTACAGCTGTATTTCTTACTTTCTCACCGGCCACTCTGGGTTTCCCCCGACGTCCTTGTTGGAATCGGATCCTACCGATCCAACCAGTCCTATCCCTATACAGACTGATTGACTGATCAACACCTGCTAGGTACTGTTACACCCCTCCGTTGATATCTAACTCCTCTCCAAGAGGAACAACAAACAACAACAGAGTTCCTGTAAGGACTTGAGTTGCCACCAGTTGGATGCTGTCTCAGCTTGTACGTTGGGTCCACTGAGCACAGTCTCCACCCTGAACAAGACATATTTCCAGGCTTGGCTGCATTTTTAGAGTTTTGACAGCCCCTCCCTGGGATATCCAACTTCTCTCCACAGGATCCTACCCCCACAAGAACAACTACAAAAGCTGCCCCTCTAGCGTATTTGGCTAGATTGTGCACCAATTCATTGACACAGCCACCTCTCTGCCCCTATCTGCCTCTCCTACCGAGCTTAAAAGGAACTCCAAAGGATTGAGCCCCAGACAGACCTGCAGCGTGGTGTGGCATAGATATTAATACATAACTGACTCTTTCCCTCTCTCACTGATTGTTGAGTGACTCTCCAGTGACTTTCCCCAGTTCCACCTGAATCGAGTACCCTCCACATCTTGGCTTGACTCTCTGTTGCATGACGACCCTACAACAGATTGAGTACCAGCCTTTGAGACAACACAGTGTCATCCAGTAACACAGCCCCATCAACCAACAACACCCCTTGATCCCCCCACCACTGCCTCTACTGGCTACAGCGTGACTTCTCCAGTTTTCCCTGAAAGAATCCCTAACAGCCTTTGGCTCTGATACCATCTTCTCCTGCAGGTAGTGGTATACCTGCACCAGCCTTGGCCACAGCCTTTGATCCAGTGGCAACTACAACCCAACAACTTGACATAAACCTTGATTACCAGAACGTCGCCAACGACTTATCCAGAAAAACACCGATAAGGAGAACACGGCACGTGTCCCTCATCAACACCATGTCAACGATACTATGATGATTCATCAGTATCAGAACCGTTAGTACGGTCAGCCAACGCACAAGGTCCTTACCACACAGACCGAGTCAATAACAATGGCACTGTACGGCTCCGACATACTACCGCCAGTAGCGGCACAGTCTACCAGACTTGGAACATAAGGTATTTACACCCATACAAGGCCTGATCCCCTTGTAGGATTGCCATCGTGCGACGCACATGTCTACATCCAATCTCCGGAGAGTGCCCCGCACTTTAATTCATATGTTCTCCTTGTCCGACTGATGTCGTGCCTTCCGTGACCCTTGTCAGGGGGCGAATGCAATACACGGCTCTTAGCCTTATTCGCGACTCGATCCTAGATAGGGTTTGAGTTCGACTCATGACATCTAAGAAGCGCATTTTTAGGTAGCGCGAAAACGGGAGCACCCCTACCGTACCATTCCACGTGTTTGGCATATAAAATCGTGACGTCGCTGGTTAAAGCTTTGGTAGTAATTCGGCAGTTTCGGAAGGTGAGGTCATCCAACCGGATCCGACGAGCTCCTGATTTGTAAGGTAGCATGCATGATAATAACATACAGCCACAACCTTGCCAACCCAGTCGTGCCCTTTCGGTTACTTAGGTATGCGTATGTATTTGGGAGGCAAACTACATACAGAATGCACCAGGACGAGTTTACGGATTGCTAAGTACAATCTCATTTTATAAGGAGGCCACTACAGAGCCCAGAAACTGTCTATTTGGAACTCAGAAGCACATTTTTATCGGTGTCTAGTACTTTCTATATGCTAAAACAGTAACGTCTGTAAGCTAACGTTGATTTGTACCTATCTACAAATGGTTTGGTATTGTTGTGAGTACTGTGATGATTGGTTTAAGAAGCAGAGAGCTCTATCAAGTCACATACAAGCTATCAACCTTGTATTGAGGCACAGAACAGAGTGCTGGGCCATTCGACACGGACCTCAACAAGAAGGAGTAGATCCAAGGGCAAGGGCTTGCAGCTCTAGGTGCACTCCACACTCGGGAGGCCCGCAAGGGCC
>CAICTM010000465.1:0-65543 GCA_903772945.1 Seminavis robusta | reverse complement strand
CGCGAACTCTGCAGTTCCGAAAGCCGGCATGGCTTTTCTGCCGGGAGGTGTTTTTTTTGCCAGGTTTTTTCTGCCAGGAGGTTTTTTTTTCTGCCAGGAGTGTTTGTTGCATATTTTTCTGCCAAAAGCACCTAGGAAACTGCACAAGAATGGCTCGCAGAGTCGATTCATTGTTTGGCAGAAGATTTTCTGGAGCAATTATCGTTGTGCAGCTTGACATTACTTAGAGATGGATACCGGGCAGGCGGGACGAAACTAGCAGCAAATAAATAGCCAGTCTCTTTTTGAAATCTCAAGGCTTGCGATGACATCATTGACATTAATTCCATGGCACACTTTGGACCTAAGCCCTAACGTCTCTCCTGCAAACGAGAACCCCATTAACTGTCCATTACCCAGACTCTAAAAAGGCTTCTGCAGAGTGCACGCCAGCCTGCTTCAGGAAAAAAAGTGTTTCTGCGGACTCAAAAAGGGCGTTTCTGCAGAGTTTTTCATTCCCAGTGTTGTGACGTTCAGTGGCTTCTTTGCTTTCTTGTGGTTGCTCGCTGAACTGCAGGCTGTTCTTTGCCGTTCCGTGGAACTGCATGGTTGCTGTCAGCGATTTCCTCACAAAAAACAAAGATTTGCTTTCTGCTGTCGGCACTCTTCTTCTGCTGTTCGATCGACGCAATGGCGCTGTCGATCCTGCTGCTGTTGTTCGGCAGTGGCAGTAGCAGGCTCTTGTTGTTGTAGCAGTGGCGACTGGCTAGTAGCAGCGATTGCTCGCTGATCTTGTTCGACGTAGCAGTAGCAATTGCTGGTACAGCTGTAGCTAGTACCGATCGCGGTCGCTGTTGCTTCGGTCGTTTGACTGGATTTTCTTGTTCTTGTTGTCGCCGTAGCGACTAGTGTTGGTCGCTCGTTGACTTTTGCTCTTATCCAGCCTGTTGCCGATGGATGCAACTCGCTCTGAGGTCGATTCGAGTGCTTGCACTCTTGAGGGCCTGTCAGTGGCTGTATAGTAGCCCACTTCTGTGTATGACAGTCCTCTTGTAGGACCTGTGGTTGCCGAGTAATCGGCCTGGTAAGATGGCTTGTTGTGCGTTGGAATTTTCTGTTCCGTCGCACCTCTCTTCTAGTAGCAAACTCGATGGCTCTCTTGTTGAGGATAGGAGCACTCCCACGGAAGTACCTCTGTGGTTCTTCCTGTTGGGGCTTGTTATCCAGTTCCTCTTCGTGGCAACACTTCTCTCCGTGTTGCTCTTCTTCAGGTTGACACTAGCTTTCGTGTCACTCTTGTTAGCTTCGACAGTAGTTCGTCTGCTCCGTACCATACAGTACTTGGTATACCCTTGGCTCCAGTTCGTCACACTGGGAGCCGTCGTTCGCTTGTTGGACTCGTCGTGGTAGCTAGCTGGATAGCTTGGCTTGGTTCACCACTCCTGCACTTCAAACGTCGAACGTGCGGATGGGTGAGTCCTCTTGTAGTTGGTTTTTGTACTGGTGTAGTCGTACGATGGCTGAGTTCCGCAGCTCAGAGTCTTGGTTGCCTGCGCTCTCTGCGGCGCTGGTCCTTCTCGCCTCGTTGCTCACTCCTGTGAGCTGCCGTTTTCTTGCTCCGGAGCTCACTCCTGTGAGCTATCGCTCGCTCACTCCTGTGAGCTTGGCGTTTTCGTTGCAATCGTTCACTAGCTTTGCTTCGGATCCTTGGTTCAAGCATGAAAGTGGTGTAGTTAGTGATGTTCTTTCACGTGGTATAAACCGATTGCGCTGATTCCGGTTGATCGTTGTAGTGTTCAATCGTTCGTGTACGAGTGTACCTGTACCGTAGTCAGTCAGTTCGATTGAATCAGAGCTTTGCCTGTTGAGCTGTTTTGGTAGCCCTTATAGTGGGGCTCGGCACTGTCTGCCTGAACTGCTCGTTGAACTGTTTACCTTGGCATAGACTTGGATATCATGTAATAGGATAGAGTCAATGTCGAGATGCCATTGGCGAAATCTCGAAGAGAGCTTCTTGGAAATAGTGTTGGTTGCTAGTAACACTCTAGCTTAGTAAAGGTAAAATACACTTCTTTGTGTTTTTTTGTAGTTCTTTAGCAGCTAGTAAAGGTAAAATACTGTTTTACTGTTAAGCTATTTCAAGAAGTGATCTTTCTCCATGTTTTCTGGATTGATTCAACTTCAAAGGATATAGTGAAGGGGGTGACCATATAGATCAGTTAAACTCCCATGTATGTAACTAGAGAATAGATATAGATATCCCCTATAAACTAGATTGGGATAAACGACTAATTTGTATTGAGGTGTCTGTAATACAACCTCCAACAAGGACAATGGTGTCCTTTTTTTTCCCTTTTCGGACGGCTACTCGCTACGGCTACTGGTCCGCCGTCGTTACTGCTACTGCTACTGCTACTACTGCTACTGCTTACTGCTACTGCTACTGCTACTGCTACTGCTACTGCTACTGCTACTGCTACTGCTCTCAGCTGTCGGTCTGATAGCAGGAGCTCTGTTATTCGTTGAATGACCAGACGTTCGCGTTGTTGTGCTTTTCGGCCGATGACTGATCGATCCTTTTCCTCGGCCATGATGCGTTCACCGCCCGGTGTTTCGCTAGCCCCATCTTGAGCGACACCACCTGGTGCTTCACTCCCCTCTTGAGCGACACCAACTGGTGCTTCACTCCCCTCTTGAGCGACACCACCTGGTACTTCACTCCCCTCTTGAGCGACACCACCTGGTGCTTCACTCCCCTCCTCGGCCAACTGGCCCTGGAGTTGCTTCCTCGGCCAACTGGCTCTGGTGTTGCTTTCTCGGCCAACTGGCCTTGGAACTGGTGCTGCCGTTGTCGCCATGCGTCTGACTCTAGGATCATGGTCGATCTTCGCGATTTCTTCGCGATTTTCAACAACAACAACAGCCACGCCATTAAGTCTTCGCCGGAGCGCCTCTAAGTCTCCCACGGATCGCCCCCTAAGTCTTGCGCTCTTGGCAAGATTGGTGGCTCCTATGTCTTCGGACAAGTGACTTGGTCGTCATCCCCGCTTTGAAAATCCAAAATCCGACTCCGATTCGCGATGACGTCAGTCCCCCGTGACGTCAGTTTCCCGTGACGTCAGTCGATGACGTCACATTCCGTGATATGTTTTCATTCATGCTTTCGAATTTTTTAAGTCGATGCTTGAAAAGTCCTTTGCGCAAAGTCGATGCTTGAAAAGAACATGGGGCCTCTAAGTCTTTGACTTTACCCTCTAAGTCTTTGCTCCGCTCCATAAGTCTTCCATCCAATGATGACTTGGCGCGCCGCGAGACTTTTGTCCAGGTGGTGTTGGTGGTAACCAGCCTACACTGCTACACCACACAGACTACACATCCACACCGCACGTTTCAGTGACAGCCCTTGATATCCTGACAGGTTGGTACCTGACAGGTACCTGACCAGGCACCTGTGTCAGAGATTGAGCTTGACTCATTGCAATGGATCCCCAGTTCAAAAGCTACTTGGCTTGTTGTGATTGCCTTAGTCGCCCTTTGCATCTGGCTCCTCCTCCTCCACGAGTGTAAACTGGCTACTTTTTGTCAATCCAGTGGCCTAACTTTTAAATTTCAGTCTTCATTCCCTCGTACTGTATGTTGGCTCGCATCTTTTTGCGCGCCTCTTTCTTTCGTGGGTTTACACCTATAGTAAAGGTGGTTTACAATCCCACTGTATACCACTCCGGGTGTCCGCTGACTCAGTTTACACGGGGCTTTCGGCATCGTGTCTGCGACACGCTGTTCGTCAGCACATGCGCTCTTCTCAGTTCAATGTTGGGTTCCAACGGTTTTGGCTCGGTGCACTGGTGCACTGGATATCACCGTTGTTCCCCAACTCTAGCACTATCGTTTCGATACTACATACTCTAGGTGTATTTGGTCGTACCTAAATAGTCCTAGTGAACTGCCCATGCCAACCAGATTGCGGACAGCTGAGGCGGTGGCTGGGAGTCGAGGAAGACTCCTGTAGCCATGACTCTAAGCGGAGCAATGTGGTAGCACACATGCTCCAATTAGACTGGCTGCCACTGCAGATAGTGCTAGGAGCCACTCATTGCTCTGAGCAGCCACCAAAGGAAGAGGACAATGGTGTCCTTTTTTTTTAAGGGGCTTCTCAGTTCAATGTTGGGTTCCAACGGTTTTGGCTCGGTGCACTGGTGCACTGGATATCACCGTTGTTCCCCAACTCTAGCACTATCGTTTCGACACTACATACTCTAGGTGTATTTGGTCGTACCTGAATAGTCCTAGTGAACTGCCCATGCCAACCAGATTGCGGACAGCTGAGGCGGTGGCTGGGAGTCGAGGAAGACTCCTGTGCCGGTACCCGACAGTACCCTACCGTACCGGTACCGGTATGCATACTAGCTAGTACCGGTACGGTAATACCGACAGAGGTGACGATTCGAGTGGTGGGTAAATCGAATCCAAATCAATTTTTGGGACCAGTTCCAAAAATTCATTAGAGCTCCCCCACTCCATCACTCCAAGCCGCAAGGAAGATCACTGCCAGTACCCGCAGTCAGCGACCACACAGGTCTATTAATACGAGTTCATCTTTTGCTTGTCAGTTGCTAGCTCGCCCCTTGTCGGTGCAGCTCCGCCTGTGCGGCCAAGATGGGACGGACAGTCCACGCACTTGTGGACCATGTACTCATTAGGGTTCTTCACAGAAGCAACTTTCTTCAACGGAGCAATTTGGGGCAAGTTTCATGATACGCCGTAACGTACCGGTAGCTAGTCTAGCTGGTTGGGATGGAGCATTGGAGGTTGTAGCTACATAAAAGACCAGTCTTGTGTTGAAAAAATACATTTGTTACCATTGAACAAGTTACCGAAAAAGAAAAAAGACTTAGAAGTTGACATCACGCTTGATGCTGACATTGGCTCCGTTGATGTTGGCTCCATCAATGGGCATGTTCACGTTGGCGGTCCAGGCATCATCCTTCCATTCAACATCAAGGCTATCATTGGGCTTGAGAGTGGCGGTGAGGGAGCTGTCATCTCCAAGGCGGCGTTCCCATTCTACGCTAAGATCTCCGTTGCTGTTGATGGTGGGAGCGACACGGTTGTCGTCGTCAAGCCTCTGGGAGACGGTAACCTCTTGAGCGTCGGCAGAGGCAGTCAATTTGACATCCGTGTTGTCGTTGCTGTAGTTGACGACAACATCCCTGGAGTCGTCCTCCAAGTTGAATCGGGGGGTGACAGTAACACGGGCGCCGTTGGCGTCCAATCCCTTGGTTGCCTCAACCGACCTCACGGCGAAATCCTTTCCTGCGCTGGCAACAAGGTTGACAGAGAGGTCATTGTCTTCGTTTTCGGCATTGAGCTCAATATCAGCAGAGTCCAAGTCTTGTGGGTTGACATCGGCACGTGCTGAGACTCCCCATCCGGAGATGTCAGTGCTTGCCTTGCCCCAGATCTTGCGGGGAAGGGAAGCAATGTCACTGGTTGGGCGAGCCGAAGCTTCCACTCCATAGGAGATGTCCATGTCACCGGATTGCGCACTGTTCTCCCAGGAGACAGTGGGGTCGAGTCCATCAAGGCCGTCAAAGTTTCCATCGCGGACAGAGATCTGTTTGGGTTGCGGACAATGAATGTGTGAGTGGTGGGTCGATTAGAACAACAAAAAAGATAGGAGCAACACAGAACGTACGGAAAGATTGGGTCTTCCGGCGGCGGCAGCTCCAAAGAGGGCGAAAAGGGCAATGGCGGAGAACTTCATGTTGAAAGTTTGAAGGATAGCTTTGCAAAGAAAGATGCTTTTTGGAGTGTTTTGGATTCGACCTGAGGCGAAATTGTGAGCATTAGGTTAGCTTGTTTGGTTGGATGTACGGATCTCTTTGGGGAGAAAACAGTTGACAACAAAGGTGTCAAGTGCGTGGCTAAGCGAGTTGATGTGTGGTGTCAACTCGACGAGATCCACGTGAGGGTGTTACCGGGGGGTGAGGTAAACAATGTTTTTGGTCCAGCTCGTGTTCTGCTGGTTGATTGAGGCTAATCCCTTAACAATGCTATAATGGGTCTACTATATTAGATAGTGTCTGCATTTTTGAGAATATGCATGATAAAAACCCTCGTAAGGATTCATAAAGCTCTCCAAACCACAACTTCACGATTGAGGTTCGCGGAACGGAATTTCCTCACCTCACCGATAAAAGATACCTTTATTGGCATCATAGTTTAGAAAAATGTACGGGTCGGCATTGGTCGTCCAAGACAACTAAAAAAATCAGTAATGAGGTTGATATATCCATGGGCTGTTGCTTACTTCAACATTTCGTCTCTCCTCATCATCTTTGATAAAAGAGAAGCTGCTGTCTAGGAATGGCAGCTTGTTTCCTTTGTTTCGGACTTTGCCGAGCTCTGCATTGACGACTTGGTACGACGTGGCACCATGGGTTGTCCATTGAAGCCTTAGGTTTTGTGCTCTGTATTTTCCCCGGTTGTTTTGGTCAAAGGATTGTTTTCGTGGCCATGATGGTATTTTCGTTTCAAAACTGGCCTCCCGGGCAAAAATCGAGCATCCGGGTAATCCCGCAACGAGCCCGCATCTGAGCCAATTTCCCGCTCATGGTGACTTGTACAACAAACGGCGGAGCCCGGAGACCTCCCGTGCTGGTTGACATGTTTGCCGCTGAACATGGCGTGCAAAGTTGAGACTTGAACAAGAGGACGAAGAAAATCGTGCATGTCCGCAAGACCTGCGCGAGAACGCGATCGCTCTCCTTCGCCGTCGTTGGCCCGCAAGGAAACGGTCGGGGACCCACCCCGCAAACGAGTGTGCCCTGAAAGTGGTTGATGTGCCCTGAAAGTGGTTGATGTTGCATTTCTGAGGACTCGAGTCTGCGAAGTTGACCGGGATGGGCGACGTGGATGGTTGCACAACGACAGCAACGTGTAGCTAGGATTACGTTGTTGTCTGGTGTCTACATCATGTATGATCATTCTGTCTACTTGTGCGCTGTTTCTTGATAGGCTGAATTTTTCTGTGTAGCGAATGGTGAGTTTGCCATTCTTTCGGTTTCCCAGCGTACACCTGTTTGGTCTTTAGATTCGGGTTGACGAAGCTAATCTCTGTTGCGCTTTGACAGCAAAAGGCGCACCAGGAGCACACCGTTCGAAGCTTCCCACGGCGGGATGAATGCATGTATTGCCCATCTTCCAGCTTCAGTATCACAAGCTGAAGTGCAGCGAATCCCTGCAGAGAAGCCGAGAGCATTCAGCATGGATGATTTTTTCGAGCCAGGGGGGAAGGGGGTTGGCAGTGGGCAGGGAACCTTCAGAAATGCATCATGCTTCTGCGTGGGAGAAAACCTCATTTTCTACGTACATGGGGCGAAGTTCCATCATTTCCTACATGGGAGTTTCAACAGGACCAAACATTGGACCACATGTCAAAAACGGGCAAGAACATTTTTTCAGGTTGTTCTAGAGGGTATCATTATGCAGCCCCAAGGTGCATAATGGCTGGAGAAACTCGCCCCATGATTCCTAACAAGGCAAACCAGACCATCAAGAAAAAAGCATGGATCTCTGCAATTGGAGATACCTATCATTCTCGGCCTCAAAACTACAGAAAATTTTGATCATTTTCCATGGTTGCTGCATCAGCCAATCTCATTGGACGTTTGATTCGCCACAGTTCGATCCCCAGTGCCTGGTGTGGACACCCAAGATCCCAAGATTCCCCTGGATTTGAGAATAGTGCTGTCAACCAGATTGATATCTATTTTGTTGACACCAGAGCAGAAGATCTTCCGGACCTCCAGAGCCTGAAGCCTTTTCGCGATCATTGGTGTCAGATATTTTTGGAGAGCCAAGCAGGACTCGACTCATTGAAAATGCAATATTGGAGTTTGCAGTTCAACTCCACTCCACCAAAGATCTCTGTTGCTTTCTCAAAAATGGACTGCTATTATTGAAAAGTCAACGAGTTGATCGACTTGACTGAGTCACTCGTCGACTCCACTCGTCACTTGTCGACTTTTTAAAAAAATTCTGCCAAGTCGGAGGAAAGTCCAGGAAAAGAGGAGTTTTGCAGGTCCAACTCCACCCCAGTACCAAGATGGATCTCTGTTGCTATCCTCAATATTTGAACTGCTATTAGTGAGGATGAGGAAAGCGTCGAAACGACAACATGCTACTGGTTCCAAAAAAATATTGTTGGCGGCAACAGCTTCATGGTAAAAACAACAAATGGAAAATGCTAATTTTTCATGGCACAAATCCACCAACAGCACGATCCCACCTGGTACAGCTGTAAACAGACAACAGCAGCTGCAGTTTGTTCCAAAAAATTGCTTTGGGCTTTGCCAAGTTCCTAGACGCACGTCTTCATCCGATCATCGGCATTTCGAAACATTTTCCAGCTAAGTCTTTGATTTGGCCAAAAACTCTATTACAACAGACTAGCCTGGGATAATTTATCCCTTCCTACATTATTATTCCCGTACTCCAGTTTGTCGAATACTGCGCGTTGTCATTTGTTATCTTTCTCCTGCTCCTGCGTCATGATAACGATACCCTTTGTTGTTGTTGCCGTCGTTTGCAGCAAGTTCCTTTCTATAAGCCCTCAGATCTGGTGTTTAGCCTTAGCTCTAAGGAAATATCGTTTGATCTTGGCGGGACTTCCCAAACAACACGTCATCGCGGACGACGCACGAACAATGCAAGGATTTCTGAGTGCTTCCATGTCGTCAGCAACCAACCTGATTTGAGCAACCGCAACTGCGTAACAGGGTTGTGGCCTGAGAGTGAGTGAGAACGACAAGTCAGAGTGTAGACCCAGCTGCTTGTTTTCAATACACAAGTGAAGCGATCAGGTGACAGGCATTAAAACTGTGCTGGCATCTGACACAGCTACGACTGAGTAACAACTAGAGCTAGCTACCAGGAAAGCAACATAGGTATTGCCATAATCCGTCTACCCCTTGAAAACTAAAACGCAAATCAACATGAGAACTACACGAGCAATTACCAGTGTTACCCTTCTCGGCGTTGCCAGCGGATTCACCAGCCAACCTGCTTTTTCTCGGCAGTCAACAGAGCTCCAGATGGGTCTTTTTGATGGAGTAAAAGATGCCTTTAGTGCACCTGCATTGGAGCGATCTACCCTGGATTCGGAACGAGAAACCCCCATTGACAGATGGATGGGATGGAGTGTGGCTCGACAAGATGAAGCCGCAACAGAAGAAGCTGGTACGTAGGTCCCAGCGTTTTGTCCAGAGAAAGTACACGGTCCCCAGTGCCTGCAAGACAGTCAGCTGAAGATTTGGGTAGCCTTTGCCGTTCTTTGATCTAACCCTCTGCTTTATTCCATATTGCTCTCTTCTATTTTTAGCTGCAGCAGTTCCGTCTGATTTTGTGGACTCGATGGATGAATCAAACTATGTTGCAGTGGAACTGACCAAACCAATGGGAATTGTCTTTGAAGAAAATGATGATGACTTTGGTGGAATCTTTGTTCAGTCCATCAAGGAAGGAGGTGCCGCGGATACCAACGGGGTCCTCATGGAAGGAGATCAACTAGTGTCCGTGGGAACCAAACCAGTACATGGTATGCCATTTGATGATGCTCTTGGAACCATCGTTGACGCCACTGGAGAAACGGTAAAGCTTGTCCTTTTCCGTGGTGCTGCCAAGCAATTTTACGGACCCACTGGAGCCAGCAAGGAGTGGCTCGCAGGTTTTGTAGAAAAGGGTGGAGTGGACGTATTGGCCTAAAATTAAAGCAGCAGCGAAAGAAAAAGTTGACAATACGCGCAAGGAGAAAAGAAGACGAACTGAACTGACGAATGGACTCGGAGATTGTGAATGAATTCGGTGCAAACACGTGAAAGCGCACCATTCACTACACACTTTAAATTGCATATATCTTGTCTCTATAGAACATTTGTTTTGCTACTCGATGCAGAAGGGAATTGGTTTAGTAGGCGAAAAGCAAAACTGTAAGGGTTTATTACGAATCAGAAGCAAGCAAGGATTCGAGTAAATTTTTCAAGGCGACGACGAAGGAAGGGTAATCTCCTTCCTGTCCGATTGTCTTCTCGAATTAGAGGCGCTTTCATTTTAAAATAGCTAGGACTCTTTTACGATCGAAAAGCCAGGCAGATCTGGCCCATACCAGTCTGATGACAGGAACAGAGGGATAAAATGTTGAAAGAAGTGAGAATCCAACGAGCACACTCAACATCTGCTCTTATTGAAGGTCGTTGTGCTGATAGAAAAGATTTCATAGTGACTTCTTTCCTGGGAATTGGGTTGCAAGTTGCTGGGCTCTTTGTTGAAGGGCTGGTGGATCCAGAGCAGCCAACTTGGTTCTTTCTCTGCAGCCAGCTGGTGGACAGACAGGGTACCCGTAAAGCATCGTTGTTGGTTGTGGCGTATGAAGATGGTACATATCCACAGGGGACTAGTCCCTAGATTCGATTCAAATGAGAATCCTACCATACCCATCTCTGTTTTTTCTGGTCTTGTTGAAAAGACGCCAGTTCACTTGGGTGCTCCTGGTCGCTGGTAGATTGCACATGTACATGCATTGTTGAATAGATTGTGTGTAGATTCGATTCATCGTTCTCAGGTTTCAGCGGTGATCTGTACCTGACAAACACAGCATCTTATTTTAATTAATCTCCACCGTCACTGTTTTCCAAGCAATAAAGAGCATATCGAATAGCAAAAAACAGGAAGGCAATGCATCCAGCGAATATCAGGATGTCTATCAAGTTACAGCAGATACACTTCCAGGAGTACTTTGGGACGTCTGGATTGGACCCCCTCACCAAGGTGTGTCTTCCTCTGGCGTGGTCGTATTCATAGTGGCAATCATCTTCATGTCTATAGTCAAAGTCGTTTCGTGACGCACGCGTCTCGCGTTGAGGATACATGATGATGGTTCCTAGTAGCTAGTACGGTGTAGTAGTGGATTGATGATGCCGAATGCCGAAAAACCAATGACCAATGACAGTGTCACTATTGTTGAAGGAAGCAGGTGTTGTACCGGTACAACCACAGGAGGCACCAAAGTGCTGATCAATTCTTCTCAAATACTATTAAGACAAGATAATGGAGCCGACGAAAAGACAAGAGTGCGGACGATCCAGGCTTTGTATGCTTTACCACAAGTACTAGTATGGTTGCCGATGTTGTGGTTGGTCTTGTGCTTGGGCTTCAATGCCGGGGGCAATTTTCGCCTGTCTGTAAAACAGCCTTGCTGGCTTTCAAAAGATCCATCCAATGCTGCCGCGGTGCTCTGTGCTGCCATTGTCAGTAATGGTACCAGGTACGTACCAGTACTAGTACCTCGTACCGGTAGGATGTACACCTGATACGGCGGTGGTGGCGCCGCCATAACAACAAGAGTAACCCCCGTAGACTACTAACCATAAAAAGATATCAAACAAACAAAGATGGAGGAAGACATTGGCAAGAGAGCCTTATCAAAATGCGCCTCAGTATCACCCGATCCACAAAAGCGAGCAAAGCAATCTATCAAGGTTTATAGTCAAGATGCATCCCAAGCCATGTCCTCTCTCCTTCAGCAACTCCAATTCATCAGCGGCACAGGTGGAAGCAAAACGGATGCAACACAGGAGCTTGAGATTGCATTGGCCTTACAAAAACAGGTGAATTCAGTTGTCCAACAGGCAACTACCAATGTCAGGCTTGCCGAGGATGACTCCTGCTTGCGGCACGAGGATTTGTGGACCAACCAGATCTTCCCGTTTTTGGGCATGGGACATTTTGCCTTTGTGGCTCCAGTCAGCCATAAAATGAAAGATCTCTATTTGGCTTATTGTGGAGCTGTGGAGAATCCTCCAAAGAAAAGTGAATACCATGTGGACACCGATGAATTTGAAGACGTCTCAATATCAAGCACGGATACTCTCCTCGAAGCAGTCTTTTCTAGTCTTTCTCGAGCAGAGGATTGGTACAGGCACCGTAGTACTGGGTCTGGCAGCCAGATTGATGGTGTCATGGTTTGTGCTGCGGCTGCCAGAGCAGGTTGTATTCAAGCTTTTCAATGGGCCCACGACAAGGGATTCGATTGGGACGAAGTCACATGCAGTGATGCGGCCGAGAATGGTCACTTGCAAGTCCTAAAATTTGCTTTCAATCATGACTGTCCTTGGGATGAAAACACATGTCACAAGGCTGCTGAAAATGGTCATTTGGAATGCCTCAAGTTTGCTTTCAATCATGGCTGTCCTTGGAATAGAAACACATGTCACAGGGCTGCCGAGAATGGCCACTTGGAGTGCCTCAAATATGCTGATGAAAACGGTTGTCCTTGGAATGATGATACATGTGCAGCTGCTGCTGAAAATGGCCATTTGAAATGCCTGAAATATGCACATGAAAACAATTGTCCGTGGGATCGACACACCTGCACCAAGGCTGCTAAAAATGGTCACTTGGATTGCCTCAAGTACGCCCATGAAAACGGTTGTCCATGGGATGGTGATACATGTGAAGCTGCGGCTGAAAATGGTCATTTGAAAATTCTGAAATATGCGCATGAAAACGGTTGTCCATGGGATGGAAACACATGCAGTGAAGCTGCTAGAAATGGCCATTTGAAATGCCTGAAATATGCACATGAAAACGATTGTCCATTGGATCGACACACCTGCATCCATGCTACTAAAAATGGTCACTTGGATTGCCTCAAGTACGCCCATGAAAATGGATGTCCATGGACTGAGCTCACATGCACGTGGGCTGCGTACAATGGCCATTTAGATTGCCTCAAATATGCCCATGAAAATGGATGTCCATGGGATGGAAACACATGCAGTGAGGCTGCAAAAAATGGCCATTTGAAATGCCTGAAATATGCACATGAAAATGGTTGTCCGTGGGATGAAATCACATGTGACAGAGCTGCAATAGGTGGCGATCTAGAAATGATGAAGTACCTTCATGAGATTGGCTGCCCTGGTTCTGGACGTTTCTTTGTGATTCGGCGAGGATGAAAAGCAACTGGCTATACTCTGGTGACAAATTCTGGCAGTTTTTGGAGCATTTTTTTAAGGAAACACTTCAAAGGACGTAAACTAGTCCTAAACTCTACAATGTAAATTACTGAGTTACTTCTTAGGGAAACACATGTTATTCCTTCCTGAAACTCCCTGTAACAGGATCGGGCTCTTCAAGCCTCTCAACTGTGTATACCTTCAGGAGACCAAATTTCAGCCAAAATCAAACCAACATCCACGTACAGTACACCGCCCCTACAACGGCGATACAAGAGGCCCACCTGCCTGCACGAGTACAAGGTGAGCGGTGCTGATGAGGCAGTTGGTGGGCTGACTACCGGCGCTTTTTGGCTAGCCAGATCTAGCTATTCTACTATCGGCGAGAGCTGCCTTTTAAAACAGAGGCTTGGTGATATCTAAGGCTCTGGCATAAGAGTCGAGGGTCCTCAGGGTGGCTTCGATCTACATCCTTAGGGAGCTGTAAAGAATTGTTTTTGATGTCAATCTCGTGGTTTTGATCTATGTTACCCTTTGCCGTTGCAAGCATCCGATCACTTTAGCCAGCAAATGTGATTCCTTGCAGCACCACAGATCAAAAATTGCATTGTCATGCACCAAAGACCATCCAGATATTCCGCTGTCCTATAGTTCATCTTTTAACCCTTCGTCGGACTTTGCTTTGGCGCTGTCCACCTTTTTGTCGTTGTCATTGTCTTCATCGCTGACTTCTTCCTTATTGTCGTCGACGGCAACCTCTTCGTGCATGGAGCCACTTGCATCCGTTTCCCGAATTTCTAGGACATGCAGTGAACCTGGTTTTCCTTTGCATTGGTTTTTAGCGGTAAATCCGTACGAGTCCGAGGCATATAGAATGTACTTGCCATCGTGGGACACATCGACCGATGCTGTAATCCTTCCCGTTCGTCCTAAAATGTAGCTCCAGAGTGCCTTCCCAGTGGCCTTGTCAAGGGCATAGACGTATCCATCGGATGACCCGGAGAGAATGGCATTGTTGAGTACAATAGGTGATGACAGAATGTAGCTGTTGGTCTGGTATTCCCACCGGACCTTGCCAGTGTGGAAATCGATGCATCGGATCTTGTAATCATGTCCTCCCGTATACAGCAGATTGGTGGTGGGGTCTAATGCAACTCCTGACATGAACTTTTTGTCAGATTCTATGGGTGGCCATTTGTAGAGTCCTGGTCCTCGTTCGATTTGAATGGTATCGGCCGTGGCTGTGGTGGGTACCTTGGAGGCCAAATGACTAATGTCAATGGCAAAGATGTTTCCACTCCAACTTCCAAAAATGGCAAATCCGTGATGCATGAGTATGGGTCCCTTGATGGCCCCACTGGTATTGTATTTGGCCAATGTGACTCCATCGGTTTCTCGAAAGACATGCAGATAATTGTCGTTGGAGCCGGCCACCACCACATTGTGCTGATAGTCCACACCGGCTGTGCAATGCGAATGACTGCCCATAGTATAGCTACACCAAATTTTGTCTCCCGTGTCGACTTGGACCTTGCAGACACCACCGGCGGCACGAGGGGTGCTGAATTCTACCGCAATGTAGATAAAGGAACTAGTACATGTGGGGCTAGCACCTGGATAATAGAGCACAACCAAAGTGTCAGTCGCCGGGCATAGTAGCGACTCTCCTGTTTTGTCTTGTTTTGTTTTGTGTTCATACCTATATGCTCTCCGACCGAGGTTTCCCATACTCGATGGCCCGTCTCCAAATCAAAGGCGGAGAGAACTCCATCATAACTCCCGATAATGGCCAAATCTGGTGTATTATCGTCATCATCTCGATAAATGGCACAGGGCGTGGAATGGTAGCCAAAGCTAGAAAACCCCAATTGTGCTGCCGCCCACAGGGGTTGGCCAGTAGCAATCTCGATGCGATACAGGATACCAGTGTCACCAGCCTGCAAGAAGGTTTCCCCGTCGGCCAAGACCACTGGACTGGATTTGGCAGCCGAATGAACGCCCTTGTTGAGACCGTGATGGCGATACAATTGACGGGGTTGGCCAGGAAGCAGAGTGACGTTAAAATGGGCGGTGTGAGCAATGTTGCCTCGCCATTGAATCACATCATTGTCATCATTGATACCGGTACGAGTGCAAGTGGTCGTTCTTGTGCTGGTGAGCAGCAAGAAGAAGGGTAGCAGCAGAGACAACATCTTTTGTCATTGTGGAAGCATCTGCGTCCGTGTCTTCTTGGGATAGCTGTTGGGACCAAGGAAAATATGAGACGAAACAGAAACCAAGCTTCGCCTTGGGTGCGCTTCTTGGAGTTGGCGCCATGATTAAAAAAAAGTCCCACAGTTGCCCTTTGAAGCACTCCCACGTCTCCTTCGAAATGAACGAGCAATGACATTTCGCGCTGAGACAACCACTTTTCGTCGGAGCCTGGACGATTTTACTATTGGGATGTAGAATATTTGTAATTTGAACCCAGTCAACAAAGCCTATTCCGTCATCATGCCGTATGCAAATTCCCTTTTGAGGTCGAACATGTCAACAATCAAAGGCAAAAGACGAATAAACACCTTGCGACAATGGGCGACGGAATGAAAGATCAGCCAAGACAGTCTGAGGGACGCCGCGGTGCAGTACCCACCACGTTGGATTTGACAGTGGTGACGACCAAGAAGAAGAGTGTTCATGCTGCATCCTATGGTTTCCGCAAGGAGCTCTTCCACTTGGCAAGGAGGAGGTTGTTCGAAGGAATACAGACTGCCACGGGACTATACTCGGACTTTTCAGAGGAGTTCGAGTTGCTAAGTACGTTTCATCATGACAAAGACAAGAACGCAAACACAGAAATGGGACAGACTGTTGCGCTCTTGACAACTATTCTTCGATATCAATCCAGAGCCGACGAGCTCTTTACAAAGATCATCCTTCCAATGCTACGAAACACAACCTTTCAGGAGAACCATGCAATGCTGCGAACGTACCCGCTCAGTCGTCTATGCCATGCATCATTCCTCTGCAATTTGTTGGCATTGTTCCTCCGTCGATACACTCCGTCTTCTAGCAGCAGCAGCAGGGAAGAAGAACTATCAGAGACTTGGACAGATCGCAGCGAGACCGTGCACGCAACACTCCACGAAATGCTCAAACATGAAGCCGCTCAACTGCTTTTTACAGTTTGCAGTGGTGCTGAAGAAGAGTCACCACTGACTACTTTGAAGTTACGGCTTGATGATTTGATGATGGCGGACAACAATCAATCTGGGAGCATCATATCCACCAATCTACAATCGGCGTGGCAAGCAACCGGACACATTCATGAGCTGGAAACACTGGCCTTCCTATACGAGGATCAAGTTCAGAATGAACTATTTGAACCTAACAAGATGACAGAAGCCATGTTCAGGGAAACATGCTATGAAGTCTTGATATCCATGGATCAGTGGTGCCCTGTGCATCCGAGTCAGCTTCAGAAAATGACCATGGACGCTTCGTTGCGGGATTGGTACCAGGCGCTCTCGACGCGACAAACCTTTCAAAGCTTCCACGAAAAGAACAAGGACGAGATGGTTGACCACAGCGGTCGGTGCTCATCCACTGCCATTTCTGACTACTCGTCGACGCTGTACTCTGAAGAAGGAATGACACCAATTCCGAACGGTGCCCAAGATGCTCTCTCTGGGACATCATCGATATTGCCAAGGCAACAAGTCCAGTCTCGAGTCGTGAGACGCTTACTGCCCAGTACCGAAGGCCAGGTTGCTGCAGAAAGAAAGAAGAGTGACGATTCCATTTCCAGCCTGGATACGCTGTCGACGTTTCTGGACGACTATCACCATTCCAAAAATCCGTCAAGTCATGGTCAAGGTCATCACATAGAATGGGGTGGTCAAGCAAAAGAGCACCTCGTGGCAATTGTTCCCGGTGGTCTTTGCAGCAACTACAAAGCTCAAGAGGGAAAAGAGGGCCTTGGAGGAAATGGGGCGACAACCATTGCAGCTCTCATAGCACATAGACAAGACATTCGCAAGCACTACAAGGATGGAGTGGTGTGGCTATCGTTCCCAAAGCATCAATATGGTGCTGCTACAAAACGGCAGCATCTCAGTTACGCTAGATACAAATACATGCTCGGAGAACTCTTGAATCAGATTCAGGCTACAGGAAGAAACAGTGGCTGCGGCAGCACAGCAGAAGACAACGGCTGGCCAGAATTTCCAGAAATGATACCTTCCCTGGATGAAAGCCATCCAAACCGCACCAGTGACCTTGTAGAGGACGGATTCAAGGCTCATTGTTTTGATCTGGTTGAAGCATTTCTTTGCAAGAAGCGTGTCTTGTTGATTCTAGATAACGTTGACAATGAAACTCTTCGATGGTTCAGGTTCTGTCCCAATCAACGGTTTCAGGGCCCATCATTTCCGTCCAGACAAGAATTCTCTTTGTTGGTCACGTCAAGGAATCCCACGTTGGTTGCCCCCGCTGACACTGTTGAATTGGAAGCTCTGAGTCCTGTGGAAGCCATCCAAATGCTGAGTGCCATGACCGTGTTTGATGAGCAATCAGCATGTGTTGAAGACGCCAGAAGAGCCATCCGCATGTTGGGTCATTTGAAGCCGATATTATTGTCACCGGTAAGGAGGCTTGTGGAAAACAAATGTCGTAGCCAAGGGCTCGAGGAAAGGATGTCTTTCATCGCAAAGACTGTTGCCTCCTTGGAGAGGCGCCTCAATGAGTCTTGTGAGTCTTGCTTGACATCAGGTCTAGTACTCAGGCATTGCATTGACGATCAAGTGGGGACACAATCTCGACCGATCCGAATATGTCTCTCGGCCTTCGGGACTGTGTTTTGCAGTCAAGATGCCAAATCAGACCCACTTGTTCCCTCGAGCACACCATACTGCAATCCTTCGTCGTCGGATGCGCCTGAGGTGCCCGTCTCGGTCGTCGATTGTCTGTTTCATTGCGTTCTACGACAGCTAGGCGCCACGCTTTCGCCGGCAAGTGTACGATTGCACCTCATCAACCTCGGATTTCTACAAAAGCTTAAGCTCAACACACGCCGTCACGACGTCGAAGGTTCGGACGGTTGGTGTGTCAGATTGGCACATGCAATTCACAAGGATTTTGCTTCTTCTGAACTCGAGGATCTAGAAGGAAAGGAGTTGGCTCGAATTTGGAACGGTGAATTCGCCGACGATCTTTTGCGGACGTTGTTCATGTCCCCCATGGATGAATCAGTTGCAACCGGATCATTTGACGATTCCACGAAGGATGTTGTTTGGGGTTGGACCGCACCACGGGATCGGTTTCCAATGTTGAGCTATGCCCTCCAAAGCCTTCCTGGGCACATGATACGAGGCGGCCTCTACCAGAAGGCCATTCAAATACTCCATACGAGAAGCTTTCTTCACGAGCGTGTGTTTCATTTTGGTGTTGAGTTTGCTACTTCAAGTCTGATCAGTGACATGTCACAATTGCAGACGGAGCTGGGCGCTGGCCCCTGGAATCAAAAGGAGACAGTTCTGAAGACGTGGAAACTTCTAGGCGGCTATTTGGCAGACTTGATGAAGGAACAATCAACCACCAGAGAGTTGCAAGACGAGAAGAAAGTCGAGGTTGGGAGCTTTGCAAACGATGAAGTCGCAAACACCGAATCTCGCGAGCTTGGGCGTGCCTTCTTAAAACTTGGAGCATCACTCTGTGACATGGGCTACTGGAATGAAGCCATTCCATTCTGGGAATCTAGTCGAGATGCATATATCTTGTCCGTTGGCGAACATACAGAAACTACGGCCGCCTTATCGCACGCCCTTGGAATCTTACATTTGAAAGTGCAAATGCATGAGGATGCCATTCACTTCTTTACCGGATGCCTTAGCACCAGGCGGCAACTCTACGGGAACCACAGTCTCTGCGCCAAAACTCTAACCTCATTGAGCGATACCTTCGTCTTGATCGGTGAACTATCTGATGCCCAGAAGGGATACGAGATGGCGATGGGCATGCTGCGTCACAAACCACGCTTGCATCGGGATCAAATTGGAGACATCCAGGAGCGAATGGGCGATCTCTACCTAAAACTTTCCTCGTGGGAACTGGCACTCAAGTGCTATGAATTTGCTCTGTTGTATAAACAGGCAGAGTACGGCGAAGACAGCACGGAGCTTGCTACCGTGCATCAGCATATGGGAATGTGCCTTATGCACCTTGAGGATGATTCTTCACTGACTGAGCATCATTTGGATCAAGCAATTGCTCTCTTTGAGGAAATGCGTCTTTCTGATGGACAGGAAGACGACGAAGAATGGAATCGTGCCCGACTCTTTGCGACAAGAGGAATCAAGTTGTGCTGCAGCAAGGAGTGCGGTCCCCAAGAATGCATATCGCTTTTCGACAGGGCGCATGACACGATGCAGGAACGCATTAGGAGGTTGTCAGCAAGCAATGAGTCGACGCCCGTGGCAGAGAAAATGTTTCTTGCATTCGTTCTCCGTGAGATTGGATCAATCCACCAAAAATCTTCAAACCATGCTCTTGCACTGAAGTTCTTTCAACAAAGCCTTAATGCCTACCGCTGTGATGACGATGACGATGACGACCACGACGAGCTCAGTGACGAAATGCCTTGCAGTCGTATGGAAGTCGCCAGAACAATGTTTAGCATGGCTACATCATTAGTTGGCTTAGAAAGGAAAGAGGAGGCATTGAAAATTCTCGACATTGTACTGGAGACACGACTAAGGTATACTCCAGGGACAGCACAAGTCGCCGAGACCCATGAAACGATAGCCAGAGTTGCCCGCGAAGAACGAAACTTGATGAAGGCACAGGCATCACTCAAGGAAGCTCTTGAGATCCGAAAGCAGCTGTATAACTTTGACGAAAGCCATGCGTCAGTAGCAGCAGTTATCAAGGAGCTTGGTGACCTGATAGAAGAGATTTGGTAATCCTCTGGCCTGCCAAGCAAAACGATGTATTGGTTTATAGTTTCTTGACGCTTCTCGCACGATGGTACCGATATCCTAAGCTGCAACTAAGACAGCACAATCCTACAACATTACGACGCTATCTCAAGAATATTATCTCCGCAGCTTGCTGCAAACAATGCAACGCGGTCCATTAAACGACTTCCACTCTTTTCATTTTTGTTTCTCATCCACATCAGCACAACTGTCACTCACTGGATTGTCCTCGTTCACAAGCTAGCGGAGAACGTTACCATCCAAGAAATGAGCATGGGCACAGCGGTCAAGATTGTATTGCTGGCCGTTGTGGAAACGGCCCCAGAAGAAGGCGAGTCAGCAGGAGCATCGGTAGCACCATCAGCTGGAGCCGGGGCATCGGTAGCACCACTAGATAGAGCCGGCGGGGCATCGGTAGCACCATCCGCTGGAGCGTCGTCCTCAGTTGTATTTGGCGAGCTGCCTGAAGGAGTCAAAGGCACACTTTGGAAATCAGACCCAGAAATCTCACAGGAGGGTGCTGTGTCCGTGCAAGCAGTTTCGTTCTGTGAGCAACAGCCGGGCCATCCGCCAATGTAGCAACTGTAATCAGGTGCATTGGTACAGTAGGACGCCCCTGTCAGCTCGACATCACAATCTGAAGCCGTTTCGGGGCAAGAGGCCGCATCGACTGAGCAGCATGGGGGCCAGCCTCCTGTCCAGCATTTGTAGTTGGGAGCATACGTGCAATAACTCGCTCCAAGAATGGTGCAAGCAGGTTGCTCTTCTGGGCATGCCTCACCCTCAGTTAAGCAACACTCTGGCCATCCACCGCTGAGACAGATCCAAATGCACCACAGAAAAATGACGGACACGACAAAATGATTGATTGAGCATTCGAGCACGATAGAAGATGTCAAACCTATCCAAAACTCGCTCACCTCCAGCAATCATGATCTGGGGCATTGGTGCAATAGGAAGAACCGGTTACAGCATCGCAGCCAGGACGGGTCTCGGGACAAGTTGAAGGATCACTATCGCAACAAGCCGGCCATCCACCTGAAAAGCATCCATAGTTGGGAGCCCTTGAGAAGTCATTCGAGATGCGAATTTGGTAGAGTATTTGTCATTAGTTAGGATAAAAAAAGCGTCAACCACGGACACCATGTATTCAAACATAAGAACCAAGAAAACTCACCAAGTACAGTAAGAGCCTCCGGTAATTTCACATGGTGGCTGCTCAGCAGTTGGGCAAGATTCGCCTGATCCTTCGCTGCAACACTCCGGCCAACCGCCTTGGTAGCAGTTGTAGTTGGGTGCCCAGGTGCAGATGCTTCCACCAACTTGGGTTTGCACACGGGCCACAAGGTCAAAGGCAACGGCAGCCAACAGTCCAGCCTTCATCTTCTATAGGATGCTTTAGGATGCAATGGATGAACTTTGGGGATGTAGAATGCGGAAGTGAATCGAATAAAAAATGTGTTGGTTTACTTTGCCTTCGTTTCTTGGACATTGCAGAGTGCTGATGGAAAACATCTCCATGAGAACGCCATTTCGACACTCAGATCTACAGTAGTCAGTCATGGATACAAATTGCTGGAGGACGCCACCTACCCGTACCGGACATCCGTGTGTTTCGGACTATTAATACCACGATTTCAGGGAAGGAAAGTGAGGTGCAAGCCAGCTAGTTGTTGCTAAGGTACCTTTTGCACACAGCACAATAGATCTACTCTAAACTACAAGTTTTTTTTTATGTTATCGGTAAACAAAATGTACCTCCTTGGACTCCCTCTAGCTAAAGGCGCCGAAAGAACAAAGCTCTGTTGTTGCTTAGTTGTCACGAACACGAAGGGATGAGTTTGGCTTGGAATCTTGTTGGGCCCAGCCAGCAATGCTCGTCTCATGGTCACAGTCCCTTGGGCTAAGGCCAAAACCCACTAGCTAGCTAGAGAAAGTTGAAAGACGGAACGAGTCGAGTCGAGTCGAGTCGCATAAAAGCAGGGTTGACCCATTGGGTGCCTCTTTGATTTACTCTAGGCTTGTAGACCTAATTCTGTATGGATGCCCCTTGTATGCTTGCTTGAGAGGGCAACTTAGCTACCGGCTACCGGTATGTACTGTGCTGTGAGGAAGCCGACGGTGCGCTGCCGCTTCTTGAGATCTGATCTTTGCTTTGGGTGTGGACCAGTTCCGGGACTAACCAATCGCGGTTGGATCTTTTTGTACCGTTTGACAAGTTGTTCTCCTTTCGACCGTTGTGGATGCACATCAACACATCAAGAGACAACAGCAATCAGCTTCTTCTCTTTGATAAGTTAGTTGTCTTCTCTAAACCTGGTCCCTGGTGAGCACATGAATAACAACCATGACGGAATCAAACACGCTAACGCAGAGACACGCCGCCAAGTCGACTAACAAGGAGCCAGCCTCTGAAAGCAACCCTGATGAGACGAAGAAGAAGACTGCCACCTCCAACGAAGAACCACCCAAGTTTGATTTAATGAAAAAGCTGGGGAGTATCGGAGGCATGGTGGACTTTTCCTTTTTCCGAGCCCCCGCATGGGTGGATTTGTCATTGCCTCCTGGAACGACTTCTCAATGGGAACTCAACCAAGGCACCCCAGATTTCGTTTCCATCTTTACCGGCCAGGCCATTCTCTTTAGTCCCAACTTGGTGTGGATCATCATTGCGGCTCTGGTCTACGTGCTGGCACCCTACGATTTGGACACCTTTCGCGAGCATGGTTGGACATTGGATTGGTATCTTCAACGAGCTTCCCTAAATGTGTTTTTGGTCATGGGATACTATGGATTCTGGCATGTAGTGCTGTACTGGATGGGCATGTCCAAGCGTCCTTTTGCCACTGGACGGGTCTACAAATGGACCCAAGTCTGCCATAATGTTTGGTATTGCTTCTTGGGAGCCCTCCAATGGACTGGCTGGGAAATGATCATGCTAGATTTGTATGCCACCGGACGCATTGGATATCAGAGCGATGATGAAATTTTGACCACAGGCATCAAGGGGGTGGCCAATTTCTTCTTTTGCGCCGTATTCGTTCCCTTTTTCCGTGAGACACATTTCTTCTTTGCACATCGAATCATCCATATTCGATGCTTATACAAGTATATTCATTCCCTTCACCACCGAAACACGGACATTGAACCTTTCTCGGGACTCTGCATGTCACCTTCCGAGCATCTCTACTATTACTCCAGTATTGCGCCATCAGTGTATTGGTACGCCTCTCCCTTTCAGTTTCTCTGGAATGGCATTCATTTGATCTTGAGTCCTGGAGCGGGACACTCGGGGTGGGAAGATCACTGTAAGTTAGTTTGTCAAGCCGCTGCTATCGTTGCATCCATCTATCCGTGTCATCATTGCTGACATACCGGTACCTGTCTACGTTGGTATATTTCTTTTGCTATTAAAGGGCATTCGGATCAATTCCATGCTGTAAGTTTGTCAATCCGTTGACGTTTCATCCGTCTATCTGTGTTGCTGACCGATTGCGTTTATTTCTTGTTTCCTTCAGGGCCATCACCGATACTTTGAATGCAACTACGGGACACCGGGAACACCCTTTGATCGGTGGTTCGGGTGCTTTCGAGAAACCATGGCTCCGCAAACCAAAAAGTACGACGGAGATGCGACCGAGTGCAAAAGTCAAGAGGGGAGTCCGATTCTGACCGCACGCGCCGACGCCAAATCCACACTCCTGGGTCTACCTTCGTGGGATCAAATGTTGTACATGACCGTGAGCAGTTTGGGATTGCCAGCCTTTGTCATGTATGTGGCCATTCATCGGAGTGACGACGAGAACAACAAACCCTTTTGGATGCAAGCTTCTGTGGCTGCCTTGATTGTTTCCGTTGGACCCATGGTACTGGCGGCGTTCCTGTCTCTGGTCACGGCCAATCCACCCGTCGATTCGATGGAAAAGTTCCGCAATGCCATGCTCTATCCTTTTCATAATGAAGCCATGTTTGGCAAGTTTGGAGTGGGTCTCTTGGTTGGAACGCTGTTGGGCATTATGCCCATGTATCACTTTTTTCATTCTCTGTTCGTGGCGGACCCCAATGACACTGTCTACAACCAGATCTGGGGCACAATTCTTTCTTAGTGATACATGTACTTCTACAATCAGAATTGGAAAGATCTTGTTTGATAGCTAAAGTAGCAAGTTGGCATAGTACATGTACATGTATGGCATACATGGTTGATAAGCAAAACCATAATATATATCTCTGCACCGCCGTAGGCAGAAGAGGACACTGTTTCAAAGTCAGCTAGCTAGATAGATGTACTCTGGAGGCTCGGTGTTCGTCTTGCTTGAGTTGTTTTGTTTATCTACTACTGAGTATCGTTTATCGCTACGAATCAAATCACCTTGTCGTTCCATTCCATCAAGCCCGTTCGACAAGATCAATGTCCACATACTTTTGAATCCAGTCGCTTCTTATTTGTTCAATTGTCGACTGTTCTACCAATTGCTCTCGACTTCCAAAGGAATAATGTTACCTCCCTGCAATTATAACTAATGCGCCAACTTTTTCTTGATTTGGGCAATGGCCTTTCCTGGGTTCAAATGCTTGGGGCAGACCTTGGTACAGTTCATGATGGTATGACAGCGGTACAATTTAAAGGCATCGTCCAGATCGTTCAATCGTTCCTTGGTCTTGCTATCACGAGAATCCTGAATCCATCGATAGGCTTGCATGAGAACGGCAGGTCCCAGGTACTTGTCGGCATTCCACCAATAGCTGGGGCAAGAAGTGGAGCAGCAGGCACACAAGATGCATTCGTACATGCCGTCTAGTTTGGCCCTATCTTCAATGGTTTGCAAGTGTTCCTTGCCGTCTTCCTTGGGCTGATCGGACTGCAACCAGGGTTCAATGGAACGGTACTGTTCGTAAAAGTTGGCCATGTCGGGTACCAAATCCTTGACGACGTACATGTGAGGGAGGGGGTAAATTTTGGACGCCTTGTTGGGACTATCCTGATCAATATACGACAAACAGGCCAGTGTGTTGGATCCGTCAATGTTCATGGCACAAGATCCACAAATGCCTTCGCGACAGGAACGACGAAATGTCAAGGTGGGATCCTGTTCATTTTTGATTTTAATCAAGGCATCCAACACCATGGGACCACATTCGTTCAAATCGACGGGGAAGGTACTCAAGTAGGGAGCCTGGTTGTGCTCTGGGTCATATCGGTAGACCTTAAAGTACTTGATGCGTTCCTTGGCGGCGCTAGTGGGAGCGGCACCACCGGCTTTGAGGGAAGCACTGCTGGTAGACAAGGCACGGACTGCACTAGATCGTGCAGCCTAAGAGAATTAATTGTTTGAACGACAAAGGTTAGTCATTCTGGTAATTCACTCACTCGGCAATCTCATAGCTACAGAGACTAATCATCGGCTACTAGTGACTGGCATATCTATGGTACCAACAGAAATGATTGTTCCATTGCTATTGCTACCCATTCCGATACCGATACAGATAAAGGAAGAGGCAACGATCATAAATCAACTTACCGTCGTGAGCTTGGATGTAGACGTTGCCGCAATCATGGTCACCACTCCTTCTATGCCTATGCTATTGTTGAGAAGACAGATGATTGAGCCGGAAGAGACTGGTGCAACAGGAGCGACAGACAGCAGCGGCTGTGATGGGTTCCCAGGAACCTCCCGAAGCGAAGCCCAAAGCGCCACTCAAAAGATCGTGGATCCAACGTGACGCGTCTTTCTTTGTTTGACTCAGTCTGGACTCAACAGTCATGAACATTGCGTCAGATGAACACTTTCGAGCGCATTAGAAAGAGCATTACACAACCTATCGTTCCAGTCAATCGGATCAAAGGATCGCAAAAATAGTGAAATAGCAGTGTCAAACCGTGCCCATGGAGGCCATCCGATGTTGTTGGACCAAAACGGCAACGATGGGTAGCTATCACTTTTCCCAAAACTGCATCCATTACTCTTGAGTATTGGTTGGATGGCCCTTCAGAGTGCTCAGTCTAGCTTGTGTGAACAGAATGAATTGATGAGGTGGGGTTCACGTTGCTCCCACACCAGCAACGAAGCTGCCAAGAAAGGCACCGGTACGGGTACCTACCGGTACGACCATCAGATCAGACCACTGCCCAAAACACTTGGCTGGCCTCTACCAGGTACTGGATATTGAACTGAATTGTCGGCACCGTCACAGTCAATTTTAGAAGCTGTACGATACCTTGTTGAGCCTCGCAGCACCACCAACTTCTACAACTACGGTCAGCGGTAAACAATGCAAGTATCCCTGCGTTAGCCTGAGTAAGATTCCGACCTCTTGGGATACACCACTGAAACATGCCAATTTGGTGAGCGAGAATAATACTAATTTATTGTGATTTAATACTTGTAGAAATGAGAAATCAGGAAAGCAGGTACGACTGGATGGGTTATTGTTACGGCAACACTGCAAGGTCGCTTGAGGATTGAATTCAATCCATATTTGCTTCCGATTTGTGACCTCTTGCTAGGATCCCGCAAAGAAGCCAATGGAAGAAACTGCCTCTCAACACCGTCCATGAGGCCATGAGCCGACAGCAGTCACAATTTTCTCGGCAACACACCGAAACACAACCGATACTTCTAAAGAAACACTCACTCAAACACCAAGCAAGCAACATGTCAACCAACAAGGAAGGTCTCACCCCCATCACTGTGATTACGGGCTTTTTGGGTGCTGGAAAGACAACCTTTGTCAATTACATTTTGAAGGAACAGAACGAATGGAAGATTTGCGTCTTGGAAAATGAATTTGGGGAAGTTTCTATTGATGACGGTCTCGGTAAGTATTGATGCGAAAAGGGAAAGAGTCATTGAGTTGAGTGGTGTGGGAAAGGATGGGGTTTGTCTGTTTGTTGTCGTGCTCACTCATTCTGTTCCGCTTCCACCTCATCTCATCTTCCACGCTTCCGTTCTGTTCCATGACAATTGCTACACGACAATTCCTTTCTCGCTTTCTCTCTCGCTCGCTGACTGAACGACTGAACGAACAGTCGCGGAATCTTTGGATGCTCCGGAGGATCTAATCACAATGGACAATGGCTGCGTGTGCTGCTCTGTGCGTGGTGATTTGGTCCGCACATTGGGTCAATTGACCAAGCGCCGCAAGGAGTTTCACGCCATTCTATTGGAAACCACTGGATTGGCCGATCCCGCTCCCATTGTCTACACGGTCCAGACCAATTCCAAAATGAGCGAAAACTACTACATTGACAGCATTGTCTGCTTGGCCGATTGCAAGCACGTGACGGCTCACTTGGACGAAGTAAAGCCCGAAGGCAATGTCAACGAGGCACTGCAGCAGGTCGCCTTTGCCGACAAAATCTTGCTCAACAAAATCGACTTGGTGACGCCGGAAGAAAAGAAAATACTCAAGGACCGTCTGGCCACCATCAACAAGTTTGCCACGGTCATTGAAACGGAAAAAAGTAGGGCTCCGCTCGAAAAGATTCTGGGACTCAACTCGTTCAATATGGAATCCATTCTCAATTACGATCCCGAATTCTTTGAGAACTACGAAACCAGCAAGCACAACACGGATCTCGTACAGAGTGTAGGAATCAAATTCCAAGGCAATTTGCATGCCCAGTGGTTCAACATGTTCATGATGGACTTGCTCAAGGAACGTGCCGCCGATCTCTACAGAACCAAGGGATTGCTCAGTTTTCATGGACAGGGGGACACCAAATTCGTGTTTCAGGGAGTCCACGAACAAATCAACTTTGGACCCGCAAAGGAACCATGGGCCAAGGATGAAGTCCGTGAAAACAAATTCGTCTTTATTGGTAAGGACTTGAATCGAGAGGAACTCACAAAGAGTCTCATGGAGTGCTTGTACAAGGAGGAAGCAAAATAAACAAATGGCACGCGCAACACGACAAACAGCACCCAAAAGCTCGACTTGTTTTTATTTTGTGGACGAACGAGCGGAATCAACAACCTGCACTGACGTACGGTGATATCTAGTAGCAATGTCATGCAAGAAAAGGCATGATAAAGTAGTCAATTAGCAGTTGTTTTTCATACATGCCGATCCGATTCTTTGTAGTCGGGCCTCTCCTTTGCCGGTTCGTACCGGTACAGATACCCTGGGGTGCTCAATTTTGTACTGATGGAAATAAATTTGTTTTGCCGACGTACCAGTACCGGTAGTGTGAGGACTGTGAACGTGAGGTGCACTCGCTCCCAAAACCAGTGTTTGACGTCGTCGAGGCACAACCGGTACGATAGTCTAGTAGCGGGGAAGTGGGATCATCGAGACCGTGAATGCGGAACCAACTTCATCCAACTACCGTAGCTAGCAAGATCAGCGGTACCTGTAGCCCTCTTCTTTCGGATACTGCTTTGCGGCGTGCTACCTCGTTTTTGCTCCATTTCTGGCTACATGTAATGAAGATCTAGTAGGTCTGGCCAAGCAACGCACCACACGGTACCGGACGGTGCCAAACCGCGTGCCCCGCGGAGCGACGTGGTGGGGCCGGACAATCATGACAAGAAGGTTGGAAGGAGGCTCATGCTCCAGTGCTTGCTTCAACGGAACTGCCGTGTGTTGAGGGAGGGGATCATCGAGACCCCGGATTCGGACCGAACATAGTCTTCAGTGGTGCGGGTACCGATACTAGTAGCCCGTTGATGTTCTTCTTTCGCAAACGCGTTGGCTCTTTCCTTCTCTCGTTGGCTGTTTTCCTGCACTTGCTACCAGCTGGAATGCATCACTTCAAAGAGCAACGCTTTGATACCCATCATTTTAGCCCTACGTATCGTCTCGGCTTCGTCACTCAAACTCCTCCTCGGGTCTCAGGCTTGCAAGCAACATCCGCTTCGACGTTGTTGGCCTTCTGTACCGGTACTGCACGTTCGGGCTAGACTACACGCGCAGCTACTAACAAAGCGAGTGAAATTTTTTACCTATGATCCCAAGGCTTAGTACTCACATGACCCTCTACCACTACATTTTACATTTGTTTACCTTCTACCGTGTGTGTCACAATGGAGCCTTTGAACGCCAAAACCGATCCATTGCAATCTTGTGACTTGTGTTGTTGTTGTTGTTGTTGTTGTTGTTGTTGTGAGCTTCCATCTTACCATCATATATCGGAAACTCGCATTGATTTGATTTGATTTGATTGTACGCTGTCGTGTTGTTTTGTTTCGGCTATGACGAGTCGCCTTCATCATTTGAATTGCACGTCGACAGGTCCCCAAACCGTCTCGAGGTTGCCGGGATGAGAGTACATCGTGGCACCGGTTCCACTCCAAACTCTTCCACGTTCCAGCCTTTACGAGGGATCTTGGAATCCTTGGCTTGTTGATCGACCGGGTAGTAGCAAGAGTAAAGCTTTTGGAGTCCAGCATTGTCCAACGACGTGCCCTCCAAATCTTCCAACACCCGGACTCCCGTTGGATCTCCCAATGGACATCCCGGACAGGCACCTATTATGGATACTTCTTTGACATGGACCCATTGTCGACCACCCAATTCATAGGCATCGCAAGCTAGCACCTTGACCAAGGAGAATTCCTGGATCAATCCGTCTTGCACTAGTTTGGTAAGGTCTTCTGCCAGTGTCCCTGACATGGAGTGGTCGCCGTCCGATAGTTCCACCTACCGTACGTGGTGTGGAGCATCAGTGTGAATTGTAAGCAAACAAATTCCTGCAGTAAAAAAAAAAAACATCCAAACATCCTCTTTCGGAAGAACCTACATACCTTGCAAAGTTTGGATAGGGGCGAATTGTCGTGCAGCTTTTTGGGCTTTTCGATCCGAATCACTTGAAGAAGAGGTTGGAAGATGGAAGCGACTGGAATGACAGGTTGTTTGTGCAGTGTCAGTAGATTGTGAATGGCCCGGTGCGTGAGGACTTTGCTGCAAAAGATGCGTGATTCAATGGTATCATCCTTTGTTGTGCACGAGAGTGTGTATACGAGTAGCTGCCCACAGGATACTTCATGTTTGCTGTAGACGTCATTTCCCTTGTTGAGCCCCTTGATTCGGTAGTAGACTCCATTCACTTCTGGATGGCCGCTTTTTTCGACGAGGACTCTGTCGACATTGTTGTCTCGTCCTCGACAATTGATGGACCAGACTCGATTTTGAGAAGCTTTGAGGGCTTGACGCATGATGGCTTCGACAATGAGGTTGGCGGGGAAGAGTCCTGATTTCTGAACGGTCGAAAGTAGCTCGTCCGGTTCAATGTAATGCAGTCGGAAGTATTTGCCACATTCTCGTGCTACTTGCAGCGCTTCGGCCTGGTGATAATCGGCGGCATGATCTACCCATCGTTTGAGCATTTCAAACAGGAAGAGTTCTCCTGCTTCAATTTCATGGTCTTTCATGAGTGCTTCAATGCGATTGGGTTTGAGACATTCGATCCCACCTGCATAATAGGAGGAAGAACCGTCTTGTCCCTTGTCATCGGGTGCCAATGCCACATGAGGTCGACACTGGATCATGCGACAGGCACAATCAAACAGATCGGATCCTTCATCGGCTTCGTCAAAGACGGGACATGCCAGACGCGGATGTTCCGATACACGACGTTGGACCCATGCCTCCGTGTCGGCCACCAGACCTGGAATTTCCAGATAATCGGCGGCTTGAGCTAACTGCACCAGTGTCCGAATCGTTTCGGCCGAACGGTCGGTGGTCAAAATATGTGCGGGCACTCGGTTGCGGTAGCAGTACTCCACCACTGCCTCCAAAATAGTGGCCGTGTATTGTCGCAATTCAATCTGCGTTGCCGTTGACTCTTTGAAACTACCATAGAGCATGCGCTTGAGCATCTTGCTGCGAGCCGCCAACAAGAAACGACACGCTCTAATCTCGCGACCATCTTTGGCAATCAAGGAAACATCCTTCAAATCATCGTCTTCCAAGGCAGAAAGCAAATCTGCCACCACGGATGCTTCCATTATTTTGGAGGATGATGATGAAGAAGAAGACATCCTGAATTATGGCACTTTATGACCACAGCGGCAGAGCAACAAACGAACTGCGTAGACTACTGCAAAGTCAGCTAGCTAGGCTTTGTGGTGATGATGTTGTGGTACCACACATAAATTGTGTGGAACCCGCGCCCTGCATCCCAATGAATTGCCGAAGCATCGCCTCATCCATGTTAGAACCAAGCGCGGGAAAACAGTGAGCGTTGGCTGTCGCCGTTTCTTTATGCCGAGCAGAGGAGGCTCAGGTTTGAATGTCACTTAGACAGGACAAAAGATAAACACTTATTTTACAATCAACGTTAAACTTGGCTTCTAGCTATTTAGTAGACCGCTGGCCAGAGAGCTCCACCACCCATTGGGGAGCGAACACACGATGGAGTGAGGTAGCGAGGAGAAAGAGAGTACTCTAGAGTATCATTCTGATGGCTTCAGATGCGCCTCCCAGGCTGAATCATTTCTGGGATGTGAGATTATCTTGGGCATTGACTTCTCCGCACCTCTCCCCCCACTCACGTTCATCCACAGAGGTACGGTACGGTATCGTCTGGAGCGGATATCTCTGTCTCTCTCTTCGAAATTGTTCTGTACTAGTAACCGGTACGGTACAAAGAGATTGGATTACTATCGGTAGACCACACAAACGATCGAGTGGGGCATACAAAAAGTCCCTTCCAGGTTTCTTCTAACTTCATGCTTCCATGGATCTGTTGTTAGAACCGAGCCTCAAAACACCTGCGAGAAGCCTCGGTATAACATGATACTTTGTTTATGAAAACATTTTCTTTCTGTGATTCCATTTGGGATTTAGGCCGGCCAACGGTTTGGTTTTCATATCTTGCTTCCGATTCCGTTAGATGGTACTTAGCCGTACTACTTTCTACTATGTAGTTGATCGCACATTTGATCTCTACAAAAGCGTTCTATAGCGATGGCCCTTTGCCGCGAATAAACCGTGTGCTGGGTCATGCATGAGAAAAGATACAATCTTCGCTTCCGTGGAGCATCTGGTACGGAAACATCATCCACCTCCCAGTCATCAAGCACCTTGCAACCTTTCCACACAACCACAAGATGGGCCCTGCGAGAAAAAAATCTCTAGCTAGAGAGCAAGATAACACCATGGTCAAGGACAGCTTGGAGGACACGAGAAAGTTGTTGGAGGGATTGACGGCTGCAGACAACGCAGACAGGAAAGCTCACTATCGCGGAATCGGAGGTTGGGTGTTGATCCTATTTGGAATAAGCATCATGGGAGCATTGGCTCTTACGGAAGAAGGAAATACGTACTGGGTAGAAAATGTCAAAACGGTCAAGGTCAAGTCGAACGGCATTCGGGGTGGTACGGATGTTGGCATAATCATGACTGATCAGGAGTATCAGCTTGGGCAGAAGCATCCCAACGTCACTGCACTACCGTTACCAACCATGGAGCCCTTCAACATGAGTCGGGGTGGTACGGATGTTGGTATTGTCATGACTGATCAGGACCACCAGCAAAGGCAGCAGCAACTCAACATCACTGCACTGCCGTTACCAACGATGGAGCCCTTCAACACGAATCAGGATGGTACGGATGTCGGCATTCAAATGACTGATCAGGAGTATCAGCAGAAGCAGAAGCATCTCAACATCACTGCACTACCGCTCCCAACCATGGATCCCTTCAACATGAGCCAGTACGAAACAATTCACCTTTGGCATCTTCGCAAAGCTGGTGGGACGACACTTCGAACATACTTTGAGAACATTGCCAAACATCACAACCTCACTTTCAAAGTGGATGAAGGGATGTGCTACAGAGGACCTCGTGACGACCCAAAGACCCTCCTGGTGACAATGCTGAAGGATCCTGTGGCCAGAATTGAGTCTGAATACTGGGGTGAAGGGTCCATCAACTTGACTGACCCGAATAGTTTTATGGATTGGGTGGACGCCATCAACAGCACAACTACCATAGACCTTGGAGGAGGTCATTGGTTTGTATGGAGCTGTACTCAAAATTGCCTCACCAAAGTTTTTGGCAATGGCTTGCCCTCCAATCTGACCAAGGCCAAGAATGCCCTAGAGAATGACTTTGATCTCATTGTCCAAAGCAACCGCATGAGTGATCCAATATATCAGCAATGGTTGGGTCAAATCTTGGGTGCTCCAGAAGTCAAAATGCCTCACAGGAACCCATCTGACAAGAAACTAGTCAAGGAAAACAGGGTTGCTGCTCCAAAGGAGGCGGACTTTGAGGTATTGAGAAAGTTCAATCAGATGGACTATGACCTGCTCAAGTATCTTATACCGAGAAGAAAGGATTTAGAAGGCGTTGTATAGGTAATGATATCCATTTTGCTTCATGCAACCTTGCCTCTTTCTTACATTTCAGGATACATCAATATCTTGAAAACACTTGACTAAAAAGCAAAGGCAATCAAGCTAGCCAACCAAAGCCTTCGGTAGGAGAGCAGAAGGTTCGTGTTAGGATTGGAAAACCGTGCAGGTACAGCGTACAAGTCGAACATTATTAGGCACCCCGGTGGAAGACTGTTGCGATACGGTACCAGCCTGAGAGAGGCAACAAAAGAGGTACTACTAGCTAGTACCAGGTACAAGATTCCCAAACCAACACCCCTTTGTCCGTGTCCATGAAAGTTGTGGCTAACGGTCAAGGACTGCCTCTCATAATTCGTTTTTTGGAAAAGATTTAAGTGATAGAATGATCTACAGCAAGATCACGACTGCTCAAGTGACCAAATTCCTTTGGACGAGCTGATGACACATGACACTGCCGACATCACATACATTAATGCTGGTCAGCAAACGGCGCAACTATCATAGCACCGAGGTAGCGAGCATCCATCGTCACCAGTACTCGCATTCTTACGGAAGCCAACTAACTTCGTCGCTACCATCCTTGCAAGATCATAAAAAGAGATTGCTCAATTGTTGTGGCCTTGGTTTCCAGAGGAGGTGCTCAATTGTTGCTGTGCCCTTGATTTCCAGAGGTGCTCAATTATTGAAGTGTCAATTGATTTGATTGATTGGCGATCGAATCGTTCGATGGAAGACGATAGCATCGTGCAACAAGTCCATGATTCCTTGTCGGACTTGGACTGGACACCCTCTCAGCATGCCAAGAAAGCCAAGGTGGCAGTGACGGGTGGGGTAGTGACTGCAGCTGGCTTGGTTTTGATTCCAGCTCCGGTACCCATTGGTTGTGTCGTCACGGCATACGGTGTCTCCATTTTAGCGACCGAGTTTGATGGATTGCAAGATGGCTTGGAACACACCAAGAAAATGCTGGAAGGATCCTTGGAACGAGTGGCGCAAGTGCTGCAGGTTTCAGATGATGAAGAAAACGACGACATTCTACAAGATTTGACGACCAACCGCCAAGACAAAGGGGAATCTTCCAGCGAAGAGGTCACTGCTCTGGTTGTCGACGACGGTACTTCCACCACAACAGCCATCACCAAACGGAGCAGCTTCCCACAACGACCTCCCGAGTTGAAGGAAATCATGTCCGCTAGAATCTCCTTGGGTCAAAAGGCTGGCAAGATTTGGGAGCTGCACAAATTCAACGTTCGCAAAGTCACCTGTTATTTCATCTCCGAGGTTGTCCTGCCAACACTCCGCAATCTCAAGGTACCACAACAGCAACCCACCACGGAACAGCAATCCTCTACTGATGAACCACAAACCCGGGAGACTCAACCATCGGTAGCACACACAGAAACGCCATCCCTCTGTGAATCATCGGTGCATTCCTTTGCCGAATCCATCATGACAACAAATATTAATGATGGTGGTAGCCTCTCGGAGGGACACGCTCTACGAACAAGCAACATCGATCACACTAACGGCCGCGATACCAACAACAACACACCAGAGGATGCCACGAAAGAGACATTCGTGGCTACCCCAGCCTACGCACGGGTATGCGGAGACGGTTGTGACAGGAACAAAACTTTGATACCGCCAATGGTCCCGTTAGACCAAGACGAAAACGACGCCGAAGAAGAAGAAGACACGAGCGAGCGAACTGCCTTGTTGAGATGATGATTGTGTGGAACAGTACGGTAGTTCGTCAACTGGCATTATTTGCCCGTCGAAACAAGTGTTGCGGCATTTGTTGACTGTTTTGCTGTGTATGTTGCACGAGAACCATATTATAATATTGTACGGCATCATCACTAGTCTAGCTATCTACACTGGCAAGACTCTTCGTAAGCCATATTTCAGAGCAGATGACTGGATATGCAGCCGCGGGTTGGACTAACGTGGATCGAGTCAAGTCAGATGATCTTGCAGACTGGTTGTCGATGGATGGGTTGCAAGTGCTGCGGATGGCAAAGGTTCTTCCGGCTGTTTTTATTTTTCCACTAGATTGGAGGCTGCTCCTATCATGTCATTAGAGCGATAAGCAAATACGTACTTGCTTGGAACGGGTGTTTCATTGGGTGGGCAACCGTGTGGTTCAGCTGTCCGTCGGGAACCGATGGTCGTCTCGCGTCACTGGCAGTTGTCTTGACCAGCTTGAACCTTCGGCCTGCCAAGCTTGCTCTGATCAGAAGCGCCAACAGAAGCTAACATAATACTACCCTTGGGGCTTGGTGAATTAGGCTCTAAAATTGATTTGGTTGTGGTGTATTTTCAGGGATTTTCTTTGGCGTGCTTCTTGATCGAGTGACCCAGTCGGTGCGCTTGTTTTCCGGAACAGCACCACAATGAAAAGTAGCACAAGGATGTAGGAAGCAAGCAAAGCAAGTACAAGTGCACATCAAAACAATACAAATGTGGCTCTGGGCACCTATTGGCCCGTGCCCATTGTGCCAGTTCATAACGTCCATTCACTTTGGCAATTTCCAGCTTCTCACGGAGCAAAGGAATGTAGGAAACAAACAAATTTACCATACAAGAGAACACTACCAATCCCAGTGTGACTCGGGGCACCCACGCGCCCATTCTGCAGTTTCAAATTACCCCCCAGTATGGCAAGATTGATTGTTGCCGCATCCCATGGGCAGCCATTTGCACGGGCCCATTGCAATATTTCCAAATGGCCATGATGAGCAGCAAAAGCACAAGTACTTTTATCCCACGGACATCCATGCGCACGTGCCCACTGAAGAATTTCCAAATGGCCGTGTTCAGCTGCATTTGCACATGTATGAACAGACCAGGGGCACCCATTTGCATGAGCCCACTCCAAGACCTCAAGTCTGCCACTTTGAGCAGCACCAGAGCAAGTATTTTCATTCCAAGGGCAACCATTTGCTCTTGCCCATTCTAGCACTTGCAACTGCCCTCCTCGAGCTGCAAGCTCGCAGGTCCTGTTGCCCCAAGGGCATCCGTTTTCTCGTGCCCATTTCAAAAGCTCCAAATAACCACCTAAAGCAGCCCACACGCAAGTCTGTGAATCCCATGGGCACCCATTGTCTCTCGCCCACTTCAATATCTCCAAGTGTCCACCTTGGGCTGCATTGATGCAGATGTCACGTTTGCATTCGAAACAAACATCTTTGGCCCATTTCAGCACCTCCAAATGACCATATTTAGCCGCATTGATTGATATGATGATTGAACCTTCTGGTGGTAGAGGCCATTCGTTGTCCCTAGCCCACTTCAATATATGCAAATGGCCTCGTGTAGCAGCTCGCTGGTGTATATTATCTCGTGGCAATGGAAATCTTGTGTCCATGTGAGCCCAAAGAAGAACCCTAAGGTTCCCCACATCCCTAATGCAACCGCAAACATTGTCACTGAAAGGCCTCCGCCCTTCAGAGTTGTCACTGAGCCAGTATTCAGCTGTTGAAACATCACAAAATATGGCACTAAAAAAAGTATCAGTTTTGACTGCAGCCCGGCGAACATGTTCAGCAGAAACCTCGGGGGGACTAGCTACAGAATCGCAATATTTTCGATATAGACCATTCAATTTCTTGTTTGTAGCTCCAATAAAAGCATAATGCCCCATTCCCACAAAGGGAAGAATGTTGTTGATCCAAACATCATGTTTCTCCAACAGCAGCATGACATGGCGGGGATTAGGAGGACTAGTGCCTTTAGGAGCAGGATGGTTTCCCCTCTCGGAAGACATGATAAAATGTTATGTCTATTGCCGATTGGACTGGTGCCGCAGTTGCATGTATGTGTGCTTGTCGACGACGGATCGTCAGGACAAGTTCGCTGTCGTTCTGTTCGCTAATAAGCCAGTTAAAAGCCTCTGAGGCATACACAAAGAAATTCAATTGCAGAGGCATCTTTTGGCAGTACCTGGTAACATACATCATGAGCTCTTACATTATCATCTTCGTTGGGGAATGCTCTCTCAGGCTCTGTTGTGAGTTTCTAAAGGAGGTCGGACAAGGGTGGCAGCTGATGCTCACACTGACGATGTCTTCTAGCTAGCCAGTATCAACATACAATTCCCAGATGCAACTATTTGGTTTGATGCCCGGTGTCAAGTATCATACAGGCGTCGATCATACATGTACTCCGAAGAGTGCAGATAGATGTGCCGGTACCAGGACCGTCCGACGGTTTTCGCTCGGGATTTATAAAATGATTTTAAACTCCCACGACTGATGACAGGGATTTAACAGTCAAAGTCTACCACGAGTGGACCTAAACAAACCCTTAAACAAGCCCTTAAATCGTTAACAAGCCCTTAAACAAGCCCTTAAAAAACAAGCCCTTAAAAAACAAGCCCTTAAGCCTTCCAAACAAGCCCTTAAGCCGTAACAAGCCCTTACAAGCCCTTACAAGCCCTTATTCGAAACAAGGAGTGGTACGTACCACAAGCGATCGATCGATCGCTCGCGACAACAACAACAACACGACGACCAACCCAACGAGAGGAGGAAGCCAGCAATAGTACGAGTATACTACTAACTGTCAAGCAACCATTGCTTATTGCTTAGTCAGAGCTATATTCATTGTGTCCCTGCATCTCTTTGTAGAGCTGTTTCCATTTGTGGCCCCCCTTTTCTGTTTGTTGTAGTTGATTCAAGTATCGTGCTGTTCGAAGCTCTTGGTAGATGTGATCTCGAAACACTTTCAAGGGAAAGAGCTGATACTCATCTCGACTTTCCCACAAATCCTTGGGCTTGTATTCATCATGCAATCCTGCTGCCATGTCCTTTTTGAGTAGCTTCTGAGCATCATGATCTTCCCACTCTGGATAGTTTCCCTTTGCCGCAACTAGATTCTTGGGGTGGTTGGCCACAAATCGATCAAATGCCTCTTGATCTTCTTGTGCTCGAGAAAGATCCCTCTTCATTTGAATTCGCAAGTCAGAAAGTCGCCGTGGAAACTTGGCCCAATCGCCTTCAAGTGTGACTTCAGGTAGTGAGTGAAAATAATACTGAATATCATCTTCGGTCTCATCATCAGGTGGCTCAAGTGGGATGGTATTTGCCAGAATAGCAGCATAGAGCTCTGCCTTGGCATTGCTGTTCTCCCATCCTTTGTTCTTCTTCTTCTTGGGCATGGTTGCTTGATTTGTTGGCTTGCACTCGTACCGTAGTTGTCCAATTTGGTTGCCGACACGACGGTGATCTTGCTAGTAGCTAGATTACCGCTGTACCACTTACTAGAGCTGGAATTTCTATGGCTCTAAGATATCAAGGGAAACGATCCAATCGAATCCAATCTGGATGACGTTCTTCTTCTCGACGCAGTCTGAACGTCGACGTGGCCTGTGTGTCGACGTGACAGTTTGCCGAAGGCAGCACTAGCCTCGCTAGCTAGCATTGTCTCACACAATGGTAACCAACAGAAGATCTTCAAGGAGGTCAAAGGGTCTTCCTCCATCTAGTCCAACTGCTACTCCAGGAGCAACAGCATCATTGGCAAGCCCTTCATTCGCTAGTCCAGGTGGGAGATCGGTCAAGAGCACAACCAGCACTAGCAGCAGGCCCGGTCTTCCCTCACATTTGTTGAAGCAGCTCGCAACAGATATTGAGTCGAAGCTTGAGGGTGGTATTAAGGCATTGCAGAAGGGATCGCAAGACAAGTCTCAAGTGCTTTCTGCTCTACTTGACGAACGACTAGAAATTGACGAGGGTTCACTCTATGGACAGAGAGGAGACCCGATTCGACTTCGAATTAGAAAGTACGTTCAACGTTGGAGGGAGCTAAGCGAGGCTGATTATCTCAAGAAAGTGTTGAATAGGTACCAAGTTCCTTGTTCTGTAAACCTCAAGAAAGAGCCGGCAGCCAGCAAGCAGAAGAAGCAGCCAGCCAAGAAGCAACAAGTGGATTTTGGATCCTACCGTGATCACTCATCTCTGTCGTCGTCATCCTCGTCGATATCTCAGTCGGAAGAGACAGCACCTCCTTCCGCAATAAAGGAGATTACCACCAAGCCCAAGAAGCAATCCACAGAGAAGAAAGCTTCAAAACCCAAGCCAAAAGAAGCAAAGCATCTCAAAGAAGATTCACTTGAAGCAATGAATACTTCTGGAGGAGACAACACCGGCGAGTGTTTGCTCTGCATGATGGACCAAGTAATTATGCTCGATGCCTGTCTCTTACTTTTGCTTTCTTTGAATTTTCTTGCTTTCAACAGGCAAGATTGTGGTCAATATTGATCAGTGGTGGAAGACCGAGGAACCATTCAAGGTGCTCTCTGCTGAAGGTCTCAAAGGAAAGGAGAATCCCAAGACAAAGGCCGCGAAGATGTACAAGGGATATCTGATTTTTATGCGTGTACATCCGGTGGATGCCCAGGGAGATGGTGGGAAGAGGAAAGCATTTCCATTTCAAGCTCGGGTCTACAATGCCAGAACTGTTGTTGTTACAGCTCCGGGGTTGGATTATTCTAATTCGGGATATGACAATCCGGAGATCAAGGAAATGCTCGAAGCGGTTGACGAAAAAGGTGTACCCATAAATGATGGAGTCGTTTGGGAGGCTATTGAGAATGCCACGGTTCAGTTCAAAGAAGAGGTCATCAAGAAAGAGAAGAACACGAAGGTTTACCATCTCGAATTCCCCAGAGACGTCGAGCTTTCGGCGGATGTGCTGGAAATCAACTCGAATAAGGAAGACGGGCTTATGACTGTGGGGACTCTCCCGGTACAAACGGATTTGGACATCGAGAACGAGCTTGATGAGGACGGCCAATTACCTCAAATTTCAATGGAGAACTCAGATGGAATGGAAGTGGACGTGTCCATTTGGTCTGTTCATTCTTCGCCTCGTCTTGTTTGGCGGGTTGCCGACAAGGCATTGGATAAGCGAGCGCGTGGGGCAATGGATTCTGACGAGGAAGAGGAACCAATGACGGATGTTGCTGCTTCCATGCAGAAAATGAAACTTGTTGGCAAGAAAAAGAAGGCTGGCAGGAAACGAGGTTGAGTGCTGGTGTTATTCTGTCCACCTTGCCAAGCTGTCTGTATAGTCTCTAACAACAATAGTGGATGGTTTTTCTTGATTGCTTTTTCGTGTGTTTGTTGTTCCTATTAGGAGGCATCGTGCCAACAAAACCAGTAGCACCGCCCGCCCCCGCGCCATCTGTTGATCCATCGGGAACTCCGTCTAACAGCAAGAAGCAGCCAACAACTAAGACGAAGCAGCTTGCCAAGAAGCCGACCACCAAGAAGCAGAAGCCACCGGTTGACAATGCTCTTGGAACCGGAAACAGTTTCGATTCTGACGACATGTTTGGTGACGATGGCAACCTTTTCTCCTCTTCCAAAGATGATGATGACGATGACGATGACATTGACGAGTGGCTTCAACAGAACATTGATCAGCTTCAACAACAGCATGTGGAAACAGACGCTTTCCTTGGGGGCCAGAACGATGATACCCTCATGAACGATGAAACAGGCCACAAGAAGAGAGGAGTGGGTGAGATGGCGGCAAAGTCCAAGAAGCAGGGGCTGCTTCGATTTGTGCCGGTGCCAAAGCAGGACGACAAGGGTGGAGACTACTAGTTTGCATTATTAAGATTAATCGCCCATTTACATGTCTCCCACATAAATATTCCAGAGTGGGCTTCCATGCTCCATCTGATACTGGCAAATGACAACAATAGCAGCAACACAGAGCTGGAGTTTAGCTTGGCCATGGCGATGGACATGGTCCATAGCTTTGAAACTCTTTAGCATACTGTTGAAGTACTCATGGCGCTTCAAAGCTCTCGATTTGAACCGACGAACACTTGCTGAGTCATGAGCGTTTGGAGTGCTTAGCACATCACCATCGCCCGTGTATCCACCGTCAGCAATTGCCTTCTTTTTGAATTCGTGCAACTTGTCGCGTAGGCCACCGTTGGCTCGAAACATAACTCGGTCAGGGTTTTCTCCTGCCTTCTCAGCCGGCAAAATTTGTAGCACCTGACTGCGAACAAGGGACAGAACAATCTCAGTATTGTATCCGGCTGAATGGTGCTTAAAATCAAACATGCCGGGATCCTTCGCCAATTCTGGATGGGCAACTTCCCAAGCCGCAGTCATAGTAGCATCAATAGAGCAGATCCAGATGTCATCTCCATGAATGTGATCTTCCGGCCAATAAACTTTGGAGGCAAGGAGACGGGCTACTTTCTCAACGAAATACCAAACCCACTCTCGCTGTGTTGCCACCCGCCGTTGATATGCGCAATTCCGCTCAGATTCAGTGGGATAGCGCTTCAGGAAATGCAGTGCCATGAAGTAATAATTCAGTTTGAGCTTCTTCTCTGGCACTCTTGCCTCATCAATCGATGTTGTCTGCAAATCTTCCCAGATTTGAGCAGCCACAATCGGGATGTGACCGTAGCGATCCTTGAAGGTCTGAACCTTCGACTTATGACCCCATTTTGACAATCGCTTCTCTGTGAATCCAGCGAGTGACAAACCCTCAGCAAGCATCTCGTCTGGCGTCTTGATTGAGTACACTACATACCCATCATCATCATCACCATCAAAATCATCTGCCATGGTGCTATCCTTTGTCTTGGTTGGTTGTTGCTACGGTTGATTAGCTAGCTAGCTAGACCACGGTAATCGTCATGGTGGTTGTGTTGCCCCGCTGCTGTCGATCGATCGGATCCATCGCGCGAATGATGAGGAATCGAATCGAACTGACAAGAAACAAGCCCCTAAACAAACCCTAAACAAACCCTTATCGTGCGAAAACAAGCCCTTAAATAAACAAACCCCTAAAACAAGCCCTTAAATCTTCAACAAGCCCTTAAACAAGCCCTTAAATCTTTGACAGCCCCGGAGGTACGGGATACCAGTGCGACTCATATCCAAACGTGCACTCGTATTTTGATCCAGTCGTGGCAGTTGTTAAAGCCTGAGCGAAAACCGTCGGACGGTCCAGTAGATGCGGAGAATGGACGGGCTCATGCCTTTACTACAGTTATCAAAGCTACTGTACCGGTACACAGCTGTACCGGTAATGGATAGGGTCAGTTGTCTTCACCGATGCTGGCGGCTAGCTTGCACCTCCACAGGAAACATTTTTGAATACCTCTGAAGAAACCCGGAACTTGTGTCTCTGTTCAAAGGCAATTTTCTAGCAAGGGAGCCGCTACTAGCTATTAGCCTAGCTAGTAGTTTCGTTGATTGAAGGCATCGGCTAGGCGGGCTCTTTGTTCCGATAGTGACACGTCGTCGGAACACAAGGAGACTTCTGGTAGAAATCCATAATTCAGCAGCAGTTCCGCGTCGCTTCGTTTGCCATAACTAACGCAAAGCTGGGGGTGATCATCACCGTTAGTGGCAGATGGTTGTATCAAGCACTTGGGCCCAATACTCATTTGAAAGCATTTGGTTAGGGGATCGTATTCAATCTTGCTGTCGGCATCTTCTTGGTGATTGGCAGAATCAATCATGGGCAACAGAACCGCCGAAGGAGAAGACGATGATTGCAGATTGATGACCAAGGGTGCAACGGCCAGTGCCCCCAATCCGGCCAAGACCACATCGTTGGGATAGGGCGTGCTTTGAACATAGACCAAGCCACCCACTGCGGCGGCCAATGGCGGCACGACCGTTGGCAATAGAGACAAGACCGTGTTTTGATCGGAATGATCTCCAGTCTTGCTGCCAAAGTTTCCACGAAAGGCTCGAGAGTGTACGACCTCCATGGCCCATTGGAACTGTTCCCAGGACATGTTGTTGTTGTCATTGCCATTTGTCCCTTTATCATATTTGGTTTTCCACAACTCTTGTTGGGCCAGTTCCAATTCCAATACTTTCTTTCCTGCTGTGGATTGTTGCAGTGCTTGTCGTTCCTCTTTTTTCCAATGCCGGAGTGCATTGGGAGCTGTACTCAATGGAACTGGCAAATACTGTCGTCCTTGCGTTAAAAAGTCACAGTAGCCCGACAGTTTGCTCTGGTCTCCCAATAGACACTCGGACCAGAGTTGACGGGCCAAGTTGGAATCCCAATCATCCTTGTCGGTGGAATCCTGAATATCACTTTGCAATACAAGGGAAAGAGGAACGGATATCACGGGAGCAGACGGTGTTGACGATGGAGAAGCCGTCCATTCCAAACCGCGCAAATTTCCAAAAAAGGCGTGTCGAATGGAACCATGGACCGCAGATGGAGGAGCGACGGACGAAAACCAAGACTCAAAGGTATCCAGCAGGTCTTGGGACGTCTGTTGTTGTTGGGTGGCGTGCCGCAAGGTTCGTCGGATTGGTTGCTGCCATGGCGTGGTGGTCGTCTTGAACAACTGATGATAATGATGATGATGAGTGTCCAGCGATGAGAACGAGGATCCAAACGTCGTGAGGAGGGCCAAAGCCAGAAAGAGCACCCGTGCTAAACAATACGTTCTCGAATATGACAGCATTATTGTGGAGCCCATCATTACAGAAACATTTGCTTGTGGTTGCTTCTGGCCAGTGTTTTTATTGCACGACAGGAGACAGCAGGCTTGCTTTGTGTGTGAGGAGACTTGACGGTGTGTCTAGGTTGCTTGGAGCTTGGCGGCAAGTACGTCAGTCACGTTTAGTTCGCGGTCACCACAAAATGGGCAGATTTAGGCAGTTGGGGTCACCCAGTTTTCCTCGTGCGCCAAAACATCATGACGTCGTGACGTTGTGATCAATAGAAATGCGGTGCTACTGCCGGCAGGGTGGTAGCTAGTACGGGAGCCAGTGCTAATAACAGTGCTCGACTAGTGGAGTATTCCCTGGTGTAGGAAAGCCAGCGTTGGGCCAAGATTGGGGGGTAGAAGACAGAACTCAGGACAAGGCTACCGGTCCTTGGATTGGGAGTGGATTGCCGGGGACCGAATTGACAGAGGCGGGAGGCGGGCAGATGGGAAGCAAATAAGTTTTGGGGATTGGTGAGGGCTGGATCCAGGGGTACCAATGATGGGCATGTTGAACTCAAAAGTGTGCACAGCTAGCTAGCAATCCTCATTCATGAGTCGAGTCCAAAGGTTAATATCGTGGAGTGGAAATAAACTAAAAAGTATCAAACTACCGTAGTATGGCCATCTTCTTGCTCCGCCTTTGAAAAGATCACACATCAGAGAGGATGCCGTTCGTGGTTTCATAGCCCGCACAAATGATTGAGAAAGAAGCATCTCTTTTCTTTGACATGAAGCATACCATACATCCATGGAAATAGATCTTCAATCCGGAAAGCATTCTGCCTGTATTAATGAATACCTGCTGCCTGCGGCTGCTGCTGCTGCTGCTGTTGCCTTGCCCTCAGTTCGCGGATAGCCCTCTTGAGCGAATCATTCTCGTTTTGTAAGGCTGATCTCTCCACGGCAAGCTCTCCTTTTACGTGATGCAGCTCTGCCACCATCATCTTCTCGACGGCTCGTTGCTTCCGAGAGTTCCCAGCAGTGGCTTCGTTCAGCTTCGCTTCTGTGTCAAAGCCCAAGCGGGAGAATACCCTCTGTTGTGTCTCCGACCTCACAGCTGCGGATGGAGCCTGGGCAGCAGCAGAGGTCTTGTGAGCCTCTTCAACATTGCTCATCTCGACATCCTCCATCGTGATATGTTATCGCGTCCTGAAGTTGCAGAAGGAAATGGAAGAGCTTGTTCTTTGGTCTTGTCTTGACGTGGTTACGTGGTTAGCTGTCGCCTTTTGCTGCTTCTGTTAGTGATCTGGCTGGTGGGCACACTATTTTTCTTGAAGACAGGTATGCAGGTAGATGCGGTAAATATTGCTTTATAAAATAAAATATCATGAGAAACATTACCTGAACTACCCACTTAGAGCAGTCTTTTTGGGCTGGCTGGTGTCAAGTGTCAAATAATTGCACGCGTCTGTCCAGCATCCAGAACCATTCAAGAAGTCAAAGCGGTGCTGGCTGGCTGCTCCTACTAGCTACCCACCGTAGCTAGCAGTACGCTACATACCGGTACCGGCACGTGTATGGCGGGTTGTGCCGCACATTGCAACTGTTTTTCATGCGAAACCTACGTGCGAGCAAACAAGCACACGGTGCCAACAGCTGGGTAATATAACTCGGCAAATCTGACATTGGAAATGGTTTAGTTTAGTTGCGCCCAATAGCACAAAGAGACTCAAGCATCTAAGGACTAAGGAGTAACCAATCTGGCGCTACTGAGACGCCTTAGCCGAGTGCCTCCCCCACGCCGCGTAGATGCCGACATGGCTCCCGTTGGTTGGTGTCCCGTGGATCGAGTGTTCATGGAAGAATGCGATAGTCGATTGTTGCTCGCACGTCGACGGGATGGCCCAGAGTTGGGGGTTTCCTGAGTTTGGATGGAAAAGGACAAACGAGTGGTGTTGCGGCCGGGTGCACCAGCTGCAGTGACGCTTCTACGAACCCCGTGGTGAGAACCAGATGTTTCAAGATCGTTCAACACGTGAGAAGCTCGCCTACTGCGTGAGTTCCTCCTACTTGTCACGCTGCCAAAACGACCATCTGTGCGGCATAGAAGAGAGGGCGTTAGTGGGGCAAGATTTCAAGTCAATCATACGAAATCACATTGAGCACTGTGTACGCACCAGTACGTCGAACAAAGCCTTGGCTACTATCCAGGGTCGATCCCCCGGAACCAAAGCGACTCGAGGTACCGCGATTCAAAGCAAACGAAGTCTGTCTGGACAACGTTGGTGCGGGCGTCGGGCCCTCCCCTTCCGCTTCTGCAAATTCCATACTTTCTTCCATCATCTTCTTCAGCGCCTTTGGGGCAACCACACCCGTTCTCTTTCCAAGGGCCAGTTCTGGGCGAGAAGCAGATTCCTTCATCCTTCCTTCAATCACGTCAACTAGCTCCCCAACAGTGTCTGAGTTGATCACATCACGGACCGTCAATTTGAGGGTCTTGTACACCTTCTTGATCTCACTCACAAGAATAATTGTTGTCATGCTGCTCAAACCGGCTTCCGTGAGCCCTGTCTGTGCTGTCACCTCGGCGTAAGTAAGCTCGCGAATGATAGATTGAACAACGCTTAGAACTGATTCCCCATCTTTGGAACTTATCCGCAGACCATCACTTCCGGTCATCCAATCCAAGGCAGCGCTGAAGTTTGCAACCAATAGCTCATTCACGTAGGCTTCCATGACGACTGAAAGCGCCACAACAATCGCAGCGACAATGAAGAACTCCCAAAATGCTACCGGATACGGGTACGGACTGAGCCGACAAGAGAACATCAGAGTGAGCTTTGACACCATGATCGGGCTTGTCATCGTAATGTCACCAGCATGCCTACCTGAACCAAAAGAATGTCTTCGGGTAAGCCCACCACTCCCCTCTCGTGGCCAAAAAGTACCATTCAGATACGGGTTGATGAAAGAGAAACATGTTGTAGGAAGCTGGTGCAAGCCATTCCACCACAATGGGAATCGAAAACAGTTTCGATGTGTAACCTGTTCCGACAGCCAACCCCCAAAACCAGAGAAAGCCAAAGGGAGCAAGAATTCGGGACAAGAACGGAAACCAGTGTCTTGCAACCAAAGCATCGTCTTCGGCAAAAGCAGGTGTGGCCTCAGCGGGTGCAAGGCCATAGAATAACCAGCCAGCAAATAGAAGGAGGCTGATGATGTCAGTGATGGTCCCCCAAACCCATGCTTTTGCTCTTTCATTGGGTCGATACAACCGAAACAAATAGAAGCAACCTGTTGCCAGCAATCGAGTTACATTAGTTTTGGTAGAAAGCATCCCAGGAACATCCATGGAAGACGACTTACCAACCCCACAGGCGCAGCAAGGAAACCAGCCGGGGGGGAAAAGGTACGAGCTTAGCGCAAAATAGTTTTGGGCTGCATCGTCGTTCATACCGAACAAGACGGAGAGGCCGGCAGCGTAAACGTAGTTCATGCCAAGCCAAAACATGGTCAACCTCCACACTGCTTTGGGGTCATCTCGTACTGCGTGAAATTGTTGATGACACCATGGAAAGGCGAAGATGCAGAAGATGTAGACCGACGAAAACCTAACCATCACAAGAACAAAAAGGTTCGAAAACGTTTTGAGGGAGGAGTATCCAATGTGGTGGTTCGGAGACTTCGGAGACTTACCAAGTGTAATATGACAAAAACCTACACGAACGAAGTGCACAAACAACATGTGAGGGATGCTCCGCAGTTGCTATGCCATCCACAAGGTTGGACAAGCGTTGTTCATACTCTACATACCAAGAGAATGGAATCAGCAGAGGCCAAGATTGCAGCGTGCAGGCGTACGATATGATTGAAATGATAAGGGTTGGCCAATAGGACCATTCAATGGGTGCTGCTTGACAAACAAAGTACTCCCCTTCCAGTGGTTCTCGAAGCCTGTTGAATTCCGGTATGAAGTTGGAAGGTCTGCATCGAGCGATGAAATTGATGGTACAGAAGCAGATGCTGATCAAATACATTGGATGCAATCCGGCAATGCGAAGCGAGTAGAATTGGCGCAAGTCCCTGAATGTTGTAACCGGAACGTGTGTTCCTGCCGCCAACAGAAAGCCACCGACCAGGAAGAAGATGGGATTGTGCCAGCACCAGCTTCGTGTGCGCTCCCAACCATATTCGAAGCCCGAGTCGTGAGCATAATCAGAATATTCACGCTTGTCGAAGTTGCCTACATGGACGTATATGACTGCCAAAGCAAGGAAAAACTTGACCCCCACAGCTGCTTCATGATAATTGACTGGTCTCATGGCCTTGAGTTCGTCCCGAGCAATGTTTGAATTCACACCTAGAGCTCTTGCCAGGCCGATGCGGATGTATTTGTTGCTTCGCGTCTTCGGCAAGTCAGCTTCCGTCACTATTACAACTTGATCCGGTAGTTTGAATGGCTGCAATCCGTCGTCGAGTAGCATTTTGTTCATCTCTTTCTTCAACTGTAGTTGCTCGTGTTTGATGCCATCTTTCAGTACTACGGCGGCACCAACTCGTTCTCCCCTATAGTTGGAGGGGAAAGTGTTAGACATGGAAAAACTGAGCAATTACATGTACATGTAGCAGGGCAATGCTACTCTTACCAAATTGGATCAGGAATCGCGAAGACAACAGCGGTCTTCACCCCTCTGTGTTTGTAAATGGCGTCTTCAACCTCATATGGGCTCACTTGATCACCTCCCCTCTTGATTAGCTCCTTGCTGCGACCCGTAAGAAACAGGAAGCCCCCCTTGTCTAAGTGACCCTGCGAGTGGTTCAGTACATGTCGACATTAGAGCTAAGATTGCAAATGGTTCAATCGAAATCGAAAACCACGGTGACCTTACCATATCCCCTGTTCTGAACCAATCCATCCCACCCATGCGGAAGAAGGAGTTTGCGTTCCCTGATGCATTGGCATGGTACCCTTCTACAACCATTGGTCCTGATATGCATACTTCTCCATTCACAGGATCCTCCCCGTCTCCTTCGCTATTGCTCCCAACGAATGGAACTGGTCGCAAATTTTCGTCAACGATACACATTGACACGCAGACGGGTTGGCCAACGCTGTTTGGATTATTGCGTGGAATGCTGTATTCACACGGAGGCTGGGTGATTGGCATTTGCTCGGTCATAGAATAAGTCAGAATCAGTGGACATTCAAACGTTTGCTCCATTTTGATAGCAAGATCATGAGGCATCGCTGCTGCTCCGGATCGAATAAACCGAAGCGATGTCTTGAAAATCGAATCTTCCGAAAACAGGTGAATGGCAGCATGCATCGTCGGAACAGCAGAGTACCATGTTGGCCTGGGTTCCTCGGGCGAAGTCAAGAAGTCAAAGAACTGAGGAGCACTAAACTTTGGCAGTAGAATGACGCTTCCACCTGCTGCAAGCGAGGACAGCAAATTTGCCGAAAGGCTATGATGAAAGGGGGTCGAGCTTGACGTGAGCCTAGCGAAGCACGATCCACTAATCAAACGATCATCGTCGAAGATTTGAAACTTACCCTCCGATGTGAAACAGCGGCATGGCATTCAATGCTATGTCAGAGCTCCGCAACCCCAAACTTTTTGCGATAACTCGAGAATTCGTAATGATTGCCCATAGCTTGAGCGGGACCACTTTTGGCTTGCTCGTTGTACCGCTTGTGCGAAGGATAAGGCCATTGTTGTCGGCTCGGTTGACAAGGTGTTTGGTATCGTAAAGAAAAGATTTTGGATCGGGCATAGATGGGTTTTTGTCTTTCTCGAACTTGAATAGACCGCAAGTTCCGGGTATGACTGTGGCATGGACAACACGCAAACCCTTACCCAGAGCTACCTTGTGAACCACTCCGGAATCGACGCCGTCGAAAGTTATCACCAGATCTGGATTTATTTGGTCAAACGCCAAAACATAATCGCTTTCGTTGTAGCCAGGATCCAACGGCGCGGCTGTACACTGTGCTGCAATTGTTACGAACGCTGCGGCACTGACCACTCCAAATGGGGCCACGTAGGCCACTGCAACCCGATCCGGCAAAGGATCTGTTGGTGAGCGATTCAAACAAATCTATCAATCGATTCTCGGCTGCCTGGACTTACCGGTGAATCCTTCTCCTGCACCAGCACGTCGTAAGTCTCCGTCCCCCCTGATGAATTTCAGCATGGCGCCATAAGTTAGTGGCTTTGCTTCAGGTGCCAAGAAAGCAAGCCGACTTGGGTTCGCGTCTTCGAGCATTTCGACCAGATTACTGTGAGATGGCTGCGCAGTATTGATTATGTACTGGCCGAAGGCTCCAAGATGAAGCTGCCCGACATCGAGCTCAGCATCGATGGAGCTGAATTCTTCGAGTTCATCACGCTGGATCTTGTCTATCTCATCGACCACGTGAAGTAGCGAAACATGCTGAGACTCCGCTTCCAATGGTACATTCGAAACGTCCACGTCCGGTAGTGCGACCTTCAGCAGAAACCAGTTCAATATCTCGTCAAGGACGTGTGTCAATCGTCTCGTCGCAGCTGGGATTCCGTGTCCGCTGTCCAAGTAAACCGGGAAGGCCTGCTGTGAATTGTAGTGTTCCTTCATGATTGCCTCTGACTGGCCTTTACGAGAGTCAGACAGTCCAATAATATGGACGCTTGGGAGTGGGATCTGCACCGAATACTCGAGCTCAAAGTGTTGTGCCAAAAGCTCCTTCATGTTTGTATTTGCGGCGCAGGCAGAGAAAACAAATCTCCATGGAAGCCGTCGCATTGGAGGCAAGTTCAGCTCTTCCAGGACACGATTTCGCACAAATCTTTATATCACGGATCAGAGAGAGAATCGATGTGAGGATTGCACTGTATGACGATAGATAGACTGGGATCCACTTACTCGTACGATAGGAGCGTCACAAGCGTGGCTCCCTGGCTGAATCCGTACACTGCGTCGTAGCAAGGAATGTCAGCAATATCTTCGTTCTCGTTAACAAAGGCGTCCAAGTATTGTGATTCAGTCAAAAGATGCACCATAACAGCTTTCAGACTTAACATCAACTCCTCTGTTGCTGTTTGTCTCTCACGGTTTCGTCTCCCACCAGGGCCTCCGGTACGACCGAAGGCATATACGCTATGCCTTTGCGCTCTCATGCTCTCTTGCTTCCCTCGGAGAGACAGCCAGCTGTCGACTGCATCGTCAGTGTCATTGTATGGGTTGGACTTTTCCACCCAGGAGTAGTATGGCCCTTGAGACAGCAAATTGACCGCATGATCAGCTGGTTTGCTGCTAGTGTGCGGGCCCTCGATAAAGATGGGATCAAAGAAGTCCAGAAGACCCAGGTTATCCAACTGTAGGCGAGTGATTTCCGCATTAGACCGCCACCCGTGTAAGCACAGCAAACGGGGCTTCACAGCGAACTCAGCTTGAATTACTTCGCCAGCTTGTTCTTGATCAGGCAAGGGAAGCTGGCGCGCCAGATTGGGTTCGTATGACCTTTCCTCATGAACACTACCCAGCTGAAGCATGTCGCTGCTGGCAACACGCGCCATGCTCTCCCGAGGCAGGTTCACGTCGATGTCTTGCGTGGAAATGATTCCAGAGTCCAGCCGCTTGTTTGAGGGCGGACGCAAAGCGGACGGGGTAAGAGGCGTCAACGAAGTCCCCGACCTTTGCCTGGACATGTCCAGTGTTGTCTTCAGTAGCCCGGAGGAGGATTTGCGGTTGACCAGCAACGAAGCATTTAGTTTCGATGCAGGTAACGATTGTTCAGAAGAGGCATTCCCAGCAGACGTTTGCCTAGCAAACTGGAAATTACCCAAAGGAGGATAAGCCGTACTGCTTTTGACCAATGATTTGTCCCTTTCGACCGCGGTTTCCTTTGCGGGGTTGAATTGTTTGAGTGCAACTTTCACCTGTTCGTCATCCGGTGTGCTCTCCGACGCACTGTCGTCGCTCTGTTCAGCTAACCCTTCTTCGAACTCTTGGATACTACTGATGTCTATCGCACGGGAACCCACTTTTTGGTCCGTTCCGGATGATGCCGAGGCGTAGATTGTGGGTAGAGTAGGAGCATTAGATCGCCCAACTCTTGTTTTTTCAGTAGTATAAGTGGTGGTCGCATCTTGTGGTTCTGCCCAACTGTCATTAAACACATCGGAGTTTGAGGACTTCTCGACTGAATTCTTTGAAGAGACCCTCTGAGAGGAGTTTCCCAAAGTCGACAACTTCAATGATTCGTTCCCAGTAGAGTCTTTGCGATGCTGAACTGGGAGAGAGTCAACTGGCGATGCTTTATACAGGGTTGAAGAATCTGACGATATCGCCCTGCCTAATGCAGAAGTTGGTTGGAGTTCTTCGTCCTCAGCCGTCGACGGCGGGAAAGGGACTCCTGGTGCTTCTTCGTCGCGAAAGGAATCCGAATGTGATTGTGATTGTGATGGAGCAAATGAATCGTCAAATTCTACCTCTGATTCTTCAATAGCCTCTGATACGGAGAGCTTCGAAGATTGCATCACTCCCGCCGAGAAAAGTACAGCTGGTTCCCCTGGTTCTGATGAATCCGACCCGTCCCGATGGGTCGTTCCAAAACCCCGCGCTTGCCCCTCTACCGCGATGTCTCTGCTGCTATGGATCAATGGCTTCACGTCCTCACTGTTGTTCCTTTGAATCATGCCTGGATACGGAAATGAACCGAGTGCTGGGTTTGTCCTTTCTGATTCCTCCATTTCATTGAAGAACAACTCCCTTGATCCGCCCGATGAGGACTCGCTTGAACCTCCAGACTTGCGACTTGAACCTCCAGACTTGCGAATCTCCTTTGACGTACTGGGGGGTGAAGCCGGGTGGGCTGATTCCTCGGGTTCATTCTCAAAAGCTTCTAGAGCTCCATCCGATTTAGTACTGCCTCCCTTGGAGGTTGGTTCGTGCTCGTTTTCAAAGGCTTCGAAGCCGCCTTCTGATGACTTGGAACTTCCTTTCGAAGTGTTTGAAAGCACTGGCTCATGCTCGTTCTCGAATGCCTCTGGAGCACAGTTGTCGTCGTCGTCATCATCGTCGTCATCGCTGTCATCCTCGTCATCGTCATCGTTGTCGCTTTCACCCAAAATGGGAGGAGTCCCGGCCCAAGATTCAATTTCACTGGGCGAAACCGCTCGAAACGAAGCACCTTTTCCCTTGATGACCTGGATGCTACGTGGTGGATGATCCTTATCAACCATTTGGACACTGTCCGCCGGTACTGTCTCTGTCTCTTCACTCGGTTTCGTTAAAATTTGAAGATTGTTGCTTTCTCGCTGTTGCGGCTGCTCGTCTGGTCCCTCAGTGCGCTCGCGCTTTGACGCTTTCTTGGCCTTTTTCGCCCAATCGTACGGCTTCTTGCGTGATTCTTTGTCCTTGCTTTTCTTGTCCTTCTTGCTTAGCTTCTTCTCTTTCTTGCTAAACTTGATGCGTTTCTTTGGTTTCTTGTCGCTGCTGCTGACACTGCTGCTTCTAGCGGACCTGGCAACGTCGTCAACGGGACTTCGATGATAGATGGAACTCAGACTGCTGCTTCTGCTGCTCGTGCTCTCACTGCTCACACTCATGGAGCTGGCAGATGGCGACGCGCAAGTGACAGTCCTTGTGTTGCTAATGGCACTATCGTTGAACGGGTCTTCGTCTTCGTCTATGGGATATGTTGGTTCTTTGACTTTGTTCTTGTATTCCTCCTTGTGCTTCTTCTTGTCTTTCTTCTTTCGTTTCTTGTGGCCACTACTCTTCTTGGCCTTTTTGTCCTTACTGTCGTTGTATCGAATGGGCACGCCCTTTTGCTTGGCCCGAATCAGTTCGGCTATTCGCTTGAGGTCGTCCTCACTTTCGTAGGTGCGCAATAGCTCTGCAATGTAATGAAAGTCTTCTTCCGTGTCAATGGGACGAGAGGCAATGTGTCGTTCAATGATACTGCTCGCCTCTGATAGACTCATGACTTCCACCATGTGCCCACTGTTGTAAAAGTCTTGGCTGGAGAAGGGTTCACTGTTGGCCAAGGAAAAGCCCTCTGTATTGGCTGTCAAGAGGCTCGCGGAATCGTGAAATGTCAAAATGGGAGGAGGAGGAGCATAAGCATATTGTTGAGTCAAGGGGCTGCTGCCAACACTTGTATTGCCAGTGGTAGTGAGAGTGCCACCAGGGAGGCCACCATTGCCATTCCTATGAGTGGGGCGAGTTGTGACAATAGTGGTGGGAAGGGGGGCAGATACCGGTATAGTGGCAGGGGGTATCCTTTGGACTGCTCTCCTTGGCTTGCCATCCTTGTCCCCGCCATTGGAATCCTCCAACGTGGCAATCACGGTGGAGTTGCAGGGATCATCGACATATGATGGAGTTGTCATGATGCTCGTTGCCGGAAAAGACGGGAACTGGGAACACAGCTCGGGAAAGCCACTGGCTGGGCGTACCTCTCTCTGTAAGGGACTGAAAGAAGTACCTTAAGGACCAGATGGCTGCTGGATTCCAATGTATTACACACAAAACCTGGATAATCCTTCTGTCTGTTTCTTCCCTTGAGCTTCAGTGGGAAAGCTTGGCAAACTCGGAACAGGAACTGTGAAAAGATGACACCCCTTCTGCTGGTTCTGTTGCAACCTTCAATCTCCGTACCGGTACGATGCGTTCCGATCAAATAGTCATGTGGTTACCTCACTGAGATAGCATATATATGAAGTAAGGCAAGCACCGAGGGGAGGACTAAGGTAGGGGCCAGCAGAGGGATCCTTGAAGTGTATTGCCAATGGAAGCGGAGGCATTGAGAATGTGGTGTGGCATGTACGGTACTACTGGGCTCTGTCTTTTACAGCTTGGGAAAGTTAAAACCGTAAAAACCAAGAGAGGGTTTATCTTTCGCATGAATCATCTGTGTTATTAAATCCTTCAAATTTTCAAAGGTTTAAGAAACAATCAGCCTCTACACGACAAAGAAGGCCCCAATTTTCGGCCACAAGGCGAAGTAGGGAAAGCTTTTCCTCTTCTAGCACTCGAGGTACAGCGTAGCTGGCTAGCCACAGTGAAGACGATCAGTTGATGGTGGCCACCGGTACCGGTACAGTACATGTACTGGTATTCTACGTTGTTCGTTTTGCGCGGCTCCGTTACCGGTACCATGATACGCTTGGGGTGCGTTTTGGTTTGAATGAATGATCAATCAAAAGGTCAGCTTTAGTTCAAGTGGATGCTCTGCATAGATGAGTTGATCCATGACGTCTACCGGTAGTTTACCTCGAAGATACTTCCTCGATTGGTTTGGGTTGATTTTGCTTGATGGCGGGTGGGGAAATAGTTTTTGGGTTGAAGCTTCCGAATTGTCACGCTCTGTACTTCCACGGTCAGGTAGCGTGGAACTACCTGCCAACGACGGCGAAATTTTCGTGGATCACAAGGATGCGGTCGCTTCAACTGATACCGCACAATCCAAAGCCTGAGCTCTACCAGGTACTTGCTGTTGACTATGACCACCAAGAAACGAAAGAGCGACGGGATTTCTGCTTCGCCATGCCATCCATTCATCAAGCCTAGATCTAATGGAACGAAGCAATTCAACGACAAGTCCATACCGGTACGTCTCCAACAGGAGCTAGACATGTCTGGTTTCCACATCTTTGAATGCATCTCGGACAAGGGATTTTTCTCTTGGAAACCTGCTCGTGGAACTCCCTACGAGGCTCTCGAGAGCATATCAGATGCAAAAGACTTCACCAAGTTCTTAGACTTGAATGGCAAACCCGACGTTTTGGTCCACCCATCGAGAATCCAGACACCGAAAGCATTTCAATCCCCCCCTCCCGACGAGTACGAAAACAAGTATCCTTTTGGAAAGATTGATGCAACCTGCCTGTACGTGGCCTCTCGCCATCGCAACATTGACTTTGCTGCCGATATTGATTTCTACTTTGGAGGGTCCACGTTGGAAATGTTGGCAAGTTGTGATGCCTCGGAACCGTTCGTGGCCACTCTTCTTCCAGACACACGGGTCATTCTGGTTGTGAAGAACAAGGAGTACATTCAGAATCTGTCCGCTCAGGGTAAGCAATCCTTCTTTGGCCGCCTTTTCAAAATGGCAAGTGTGAAGGCTCACCCCGTCGTCCACTCTGCTTCTGGTTTCTGGCAACAATGAATCAGGCTTCCAGTTTGAACGTCTCATGACTGGCAAACCATTGCGAGGACACATCGACGACGGCACAAATGTGATTTCATCCGTGGAACATCTTCATGTTATGAATGTTGGTACCCACCGCGTCTTTTTTCGAGCTGAGGTGGATGCCATCGATGAACAAGACGGATATCCCGTGGAAATCAAAACATTGAGTCCTCGACATTGGAGGACCAAGGTTATGTTTCAAATGATAAGCAGTGGTAGCACACGGCTCTGCCATGGCATCAAGGGTCCTGGCTACTTACAGAACATTTGCATGAAGCCTTTACACGAGGTATCGCGAACAGCTCTAGTGGGATCCCGCGGAGTGCAACATTTGGAAGACACGATTTTGAAAGGTATGACCAGTCTCCGTTCTCAGATGAAGAATGCCAAGCCTGGAGAAGTGTTTCGCATTTATTTTCGAAGTGGTACGCTTTCTCTGAACCGGGAGCGAGCGAATATCCTTCCACCACCGGACATTGTTCGTGAGCTGGTGGTGTCCAAGAGCATTGAGTGATTCATGTTGGCGGTGACTGTGCCAAAATCACATGAGGCAACACCAACAAGGCTTATTGTGCAGATCAAGAGATTTGTCGAGGATATGCCCCGGTCCCAGCTTTTGAACCCCGTACCTAACATATGTTGACAAGAAGCAATTATCCTTCTTTTAGATGTGAACCTGTATTTTTGGCTACCGGTGTGATCTAGCCTGTAGTAGCTCTTGTGCATTCCTTTGGTAGCTCAAATGTTGGCTCCACGATCAACCACAGCCACCAAGGGTCAGTACAATCAACGAACACTCCAGGTGGTCCAAGGCATCATAGTTCTAGGAAAGTGTTGAAGGGGCTGGAGATCAATGTATACTTATACATAGACCAAATAAGAATGGAAGGTATCTCTACGTATATGGATAGTTTAGCTCTACATAGCTACAAATGCTCACAAAAGTGTTCCCTGCTTGCTTGGTGCCGTTTTTCAGAAGAAATAAATTGCGAACCTCGAAATCGAATCGAATGCATTCTCGATACTACTGTACTGTACGCTGGTTATGGAAGTGGAAGTGCCTCTCTACGCCTGTCGATGCAACATGGCCCTTCGTCTGTTCTTGTGCTGGTTGGCAATGTTTTCATGGATGAGTTTCCAGGTGGCTGGGTGCACCAGTCTTCCCTTTCTGGTGCGAATCATGTCCTTCTCCTCCGTTGCGTTTCTCCAGTCCAATCCTTCAGCCCAGTACTCGTAGGTGTTGCGTTGCACATTTTGCTCGAGCACTTGAGGACTGTTCCAAATGTTCCGTCGGGACGCTCGGTCGTAGTCTCGATGCGAAGGAATCTCAATCACCGAAACACAAGTATGGAACTGGACTTGCGGAGGAGACCGTGGTTGTCGCGGAGTCGGCTGTTCATCGTCTCTCCTCTCCACAACGATTGGAGACGGCGGCGGCGGAGGAGGTTGATCCGCTTGGTGTCTTTGTCTGTTGGAGGAGGAAGAAGCACCACAAACAGTTCCGGGTAATTCAGTTGGCGATCTTCGCTTTTTCACCGTGTGAGCCGGCGGTGGACCATTCGGTAAGATACCGAGCTTGTTGAAGTATCTCTCACGAATCCTGCAGTTCATTTTGATTACAGTATCCTCTTCCCACAACAACAACAACAACAACGACAAGCAATAAGAGATCAGGAAATGGCAATGATGTCAAACGCAGCCCTCTCCCCCACCTCATTTTTCCATCCTCACGATTGTATGTGCCAAACACGACGCTGCAAGACACAATCAACGACAGTCGCGTCGAGCCAGTGTCACGGAAATTGGCTGGGTCAGCCAATTTCACAAAAATTGTGAGAGGTTGTTCCTCTTCCTGAAATGCTTCAGCCTTTTGTTGAGAAGGTGCACCTGACCTCTAATCCACACGGAATCCGGAACGGGCCTGTAATTGCAGTTTTGGCACTTGCATGGACGTGGCGCACACCGTGGAAGCTTCTTCAGAACATCAACGGACGAATTATCGAGCAGTTGTGGCTCAATCTACGTGCTTAGCATGTATGGCGAGACCCACAGTTGCCCATGATACAATCGTAGGGATAGGGTTGATGTTTGATTTTCTTTTTGCCTGGTCTATGCAAGCCACAGCCCCACAATGCACTTTCATCTCAAGCATACTCACGGTGCAGCCGTTAGAGTCAACCGGGAGACGAAAATCCTGATTGGTGGGGGTGATGAGCTACCGGTACCGTAGGCTGAAGAGGTGCGGAACAGAAAGTGCGGCCAAGCACCACAACTGCATCTGCCTCGCTCTGGCTGGGGAGAAGATGGTGTGAGTGGTACTCCCGTGGGGACTGGGGGGCTTCAGCTTGGTTGGTTGGTATTTTAGTTGTTCCAAGGGCTTCTTTGGTTGGTCTACTGAAGAACAATCAACAACTAACTGGCTGACTGATAACAAAGAAAGGAAGCAAGCATTACGCTTGCTTCTCTGACCTGAGAGCAATGCAGTGCCAGCAATATCGGCACCGGTACGATACTCGTTTCTCTTTTGTGCTTGGTACCGCTATCTTTGAGTAGTCTATCTTTGTATCGAGCACTCTTTTCTCTTTTGATGTCCTTGAGATTTGGAAACCATTCTTCGTTGTTCCAACAGCAAACTCCGGTAACATGTAGCGCGTAGCATGCTCCCCCCCCCCCGCACTCGTTTCTAAACGCACTCAGTGATCGGGGGGATGAAGAAAAATTAATATTTTCAATACTGTATAGAACCTTACAGAGATGACGCTTTGTTTCTCCACCTCCCTGTATCATTTAATAAGTGTAATTGTACGAGTGCGTAGACTGGGGCACAATGACCAGTACCGTACATTGCTGTACCGGTAGAAAGAAGGAATGCGTGCCCTCAAAAACTTTTTTGCCTCTCCCGTCAGCTTGCCATCCGCGGCTTCTTGTGCTGATGATCTTTCATGTTCACTCGCAAGGATGCTCTCGAGTGTTCGATTGCTATTACCCAGAAGATTTCCACCAACAAAGGACAGGTCCGATTTGGTGGCTGATCCTTGGTATCATAAAACTGCATTTCATCCACTTGAAAGCAAAAAGCAAAGCAAACCCAACAGCCACCGAGACCATTCTTTCGGATCCAAGCAGTTCACCCACAAACACTCTCTCACACGCACATCTTCTCAATATTCTATCAATATCGACACCATGAAGTTCTCTCTAGTCTTGACCATCATCCTTTTCACCAGTCTCCTTGGTACCTCTGCGTCCGCTAAGCAGTCTATTAGGGGACCCGAAAGCTACGATGAATTTGGAGGCCCCAAAGCATCTCAGGATGCTGGCAACTCCAACAACAGCAACAACAACCGAGCCGAGCAAATGGAACTGCTTTGGGCGCATGAAGAGATTCGCAACACTTTGGCCGGTTGGCACAAGGTTGTCGGTGCCACCACCTGGGGCACCCCCGAAGATCGTGTCGAGAGTGAGGCGGAGTTTCGTTCTTTCATGGACGAGCACCTTACAGAAGACTTTGTTTTCAACAACACCATGTGGACTGGAGAGACGATTGCTTATGACGAAGGACGCGACGTTTGGGTAGAGACGGAGCTTGGCAATTTGTTTCCAGGAGCCAACATTCACGTACTCATCAGTCAGCCCTACATTACGGCTGACCTCGCCAATGGAACGGCGGATTTGTACTACGAACGTACTCTTTACCTTGGAACTGATTTGGCTCCTTTTAGCTTTGCTCTCATGCGTGGCAATTCCAAGTGGCGCGAGGAAGAGGGTACGTGGAAGATGGCTTCCATGGAATATGAACAGTTGAACCGCGAGTAATCGGTACATGGAGAGCCCGCGGTGGGATAGGAACGTAACATGTTGGCAGTAAGATGAGAATGAAGCTCATGAAGAGGACAATGCTAAGGACTCTGATAGGACCAAGAGCTCAGTGAAGATTTGTCAGTTCATCGCTTGAATAGTAAAAACTAAATGAAAAATGCAAGAGAAATTATTGTGCTACCTCGGGTATAAAAGTATACCACAGCTGTGTACGAGTACGATTGTAGTACCAGTACCGGTACGGAGTAGTACCGGTACCAAACCTGTATCTTTTGAAGACTTAAAGATCTGTTGAGGAAACCAAAGAGCTTTCTGTCTGAATGCTCCTCGAAAACAGCTGACTTGCAGCCAACAGCCAACAGCGAACGCCAACTCAACCTCATTCATCCATCATCCACCATGGAACCACAACCCACAACACTATACCGAATCTTCGAGAAGACATTCTAGCTAGATAGCGCCGCTGTCCAAGGTCCAAGACAATCGTTACATGTATGCATGGTGAGCAGCAAAGGGGAGTTGGTTATATCTAGCGAATGCAGCTATTATCCCCGCTAGCTAGTTGAAATGACTGTGACCTCCTCCTCCTCCAACGATCCAGACATCTCCCCTTTGGTACCAGTCATTGCTGCTTGTGGGTATCGACAAGTCCACATTGCCAAGACGAATAATTCGTTTCCAGCATGGCTTGTTTCCATGCCGTCCATGCCATCCATGCCGTCGCCACCTATCCTAGAAAAAAGAGCCGCCATCACTGACGGTCGGGCTTTTTATTGGAGGTCCAAGCGGGATTTCATTCTTCTGAGCCTTGTGGTCGCCAAAGTACTCGAAACGAAGAAATGTCCTTGCCACTGCTGTCCTCAATCCAAGCTACGAGTGTTCCCCAAAAGTTCGTTTCAAAAGCTGAGCGACCGTGCTCCATGGAGGCGACCATTGGATGGGGACGCCATACGCAGATTGGGTTTGGATGGGGATGACTCCAACAACAACAGCATCAACAATTTTCACGCATCCATGAAGAAAAATTTACTCCAAATGGATCAGTTCCTTCAGTGCGTCCACACGCACACTTGTTTCCCTTTGGAGACGGACGAATTCGATGCGGAATCCGTACATAGCCTACAGGAAGCTTGGAAAACGTTTTGCCGCCCTCAGGATTGCACAGCGGTGGCGGCAAGTGAGACAGGAACATCATCGTCACATCCAAATAATAATGAGCAACTATTGCCCACACCACAATCCCTTGGACAGTATTTTTGTACAGACGAAAATGCCAACCAGGTGAGTTTCAGTGTTCACCGCTTTTCTCCTCTTTGCAAGCGTTAACCAGCAATGGAGCAAAAGCTGACAAAAAATCTTTGCTATGTAGCTTGTGACACTTCTACTGGACAAAGTTTTCCATCGGACATCAGATCCATCAAAGACAGACGACAGCAACACCAGCAAACACTTGGTCGTACTGGAACCTAGCTGTGGTCATGGTCAAGTTGTGTGGACGCTGCTCAAGCACCCATTATTTGACAATCTACTGGAACTTTACCAGACTGTCACCATCATTGCCATTGACTTGGATCCTCGGGCCCTTGCAGTATGCCGGTCAAGCTATTCCACAAATGAATTTATCCAGACAAAGTACTCTGACCACGCATCCAAGGTGTCGATAGAGTTTCATCGCCACAACTTTTTGACCGCCAAACGGAACGACTTTTTGTGCCACAAACTTCACCACGAAGTCGTTGCCATCGGCGGACCACCCTATGGATCCAAGCCCGAAGAGCGCGAGCTTCCCGTTCAGTTTGTACGACATTGTGTGGACGAATGGAACGTCACCGTGATTGCATTTTTGCTTCCACAACGGTTTCCCAACAAGATCCGTCTCACATCTTACTACTACGAGTGTCAGCAGATCGAGCTGGAAGATTCCACATTTTACTTTCAAGGAACCACGGCGGTAAAGCAACCCTCTCGCATCCAGTGCTGGTCACAACGCTATTGAAAAACACCGCCACTATTCCAGCACCGGAAGTGGAGGGTATACAGTTTCTTGTAGCGGGTGAAATGGGTTGTTCTCTATTCAGTTATGCAACTATCCAATGAGCAAGAACGAAGGCGGAAAGCCTTGTGGCAACTTTTAATACCGTACTCAGGGTTGGATGCTTCTCCCGTGATGATGATGATGATGATGATGGCAGGGGATTCGGAGCCATAATTTCGAATACAGACGGCTTCTGCCAGTATACAATTGTGCAAGCAGCTTCCTACCGGTACGGCGTCGAAAGGACGTGCGAGCAAGCAACCAACAACTGATCTCTTGCTTTTGATTACCAAGGTCCCATGACCCATGGACCAAGTTTCCCCTTTGAAGAAGTCGTTATGAAGGAACAAACGTAAAGTCAGCCAAAACATTACAAGCAGCCAAGCATCCGAAAAGTACACGCTTTTACTCACCACCCTAACTAGACCACTGTCAACGCTGATGTCAAGCGTCCATGGGTCGATGTTGTCTTCTTCAGTATTGCTGTTCTGGTTGGTTGAGGTTGCCGACTTGGGGGTAGACACGGCGTCTGCTGTCTTGGGAGCTTTGTTATCACGCATCTTTTGTGATCGGTTGGCTATCGCTTTGCGAGCCTGTCGGAAGAGGTCGCGGCGATAAAAGCAATTCAAGGCCGTTGTGAGCGTCATTGTCGTCGATCAAATAAATTGGTTGGTTCTGTTTTCAACTGTTTACTGTATTGTGTTGCAAAATCTGGGCAACCCTTTTGTGGTTGGAGTTTTGGAGGATCCTTTGTATCCAAAGACATCAAGCAGGCAAAGCAATGGAATTTGGGCATCTAGTGCCGCGATTGCTTCTTCATGTGCATACCAGCGTTTTCCAGTACTAGCTAGCTAGTATGTGGTTCTTCTGTTTTTATTGGACTGATGACTACTGATGTTACGTTCCGAGCCGCCCTCACACATCGCGGTTTGCGGTTTGCGGTTCTCGGTTGTCACGAGAAGCTCATGAGATTAGTCAAACCCAATGAATTCCAAGTCTCAGATGGACGCCAGAATGCTTACAGGAAGTGTCAAGATTTAACAGATTATTCCTCTAACCTAAAAGGAACCCCAAGCTTCAACTATCGCATAACAAATGCTTCGTTTTCACAAACTGGTACCGAAACAGGGAGCAGTCCAGGAAGGCCCCGTCATGCGACTAGCAGTCGCCAAAAATCGGCCTAAAGTCGCACACGGCATCAAAGTCGCATCAAAAGTCGTATGTAAAGTCGCATGAGAGTCGCATGAAAGTCGTATGCGACTTTCTCGCACGACTTTCAAAGTCGCGCAATATTACTATAAGCAAGGCGACAGAATCGCGTAGAATCGCGGAAAGTCGTTTGAAAAGTCGTATGAAAGTCGCGTGCGACTCGCGCACGACTCGCACGCGACTTTATGAACGACTTTCAGCGATCCCACGCGACTTTGACCGATCCGGGACTATCAGTCGCATGACCGGGCCTTCCAGTAGTCGTCCAATAGGTATGCATAATGCATAGTCGTAGCTGTAGTCGTCCAGTCGTAGTCAGCCACAGTTCCGACTACTGTGCATGTCCAGGCACTTTTCCCTTCACCTTTTAGAGGCCCCAGGAAAGGTCGCGGGATTTTTCGTTAGCCATGCACGGAGCTAGAGCCAATAACACCAATGCTACACCGTACCGTAGCACTAGCGAGCGGTAGAAACGAATGAAGTCCACTCCAATGCTGTTGGCACGTTGGCGCGGTCAAAGTACTACTACCACTACTACAAACGCTAGTACTTCTACATTTGCCAAGCACGATGAAGTTGTTGTCGTCCGTTACCCTCGTCCTTTCTTTTCTCACAGGAGCTGCCGCCGACTGTGAGCCCCGCGACAATGTCCCCGAGCCACTGCCATATGACGGACTTTTTGGTGGAATAAGGAACGTGGATTGGCTATGGCGAGTGTGCCAAAATTGGTATCGGAGGACATATGCAAACTCGAGGCTATGGAGTACACGTGTATGGGCTAGGAACCTGAAGCCTGAAGCCCTTTGCTTTCAGCATTGACTCGTTTCGCATTGTCCTTGCCGATGGTTCAGCTCATGAGGTGGTGGGGCCAAATGAACTACTTCCTCATTGAACGACGATCTCTTCTACGCGGTTCTAGGAGGAGCCTCAGGATCCTTTGGAATCGTCACGGAAGCGAGCATTAATACGATCAAGGAAGAAGAATACTTTTCGGTCTTTCGGCAAGTTTATCTTATTTGGGAAAAATGAGAGTGCTACCAACTTTTTCAAGCATGTCTTTGAAGCAGCCAAAGATGCTCATGATGATCCTCGTTGGGGGTTGCTCATTACTCCAGTGGGACCTGCCCCTATTGGTCGCCCCAGCTACTTTCAATTGGAGGCAACGTGGGTTGCTCCCATGGAAGAAGCAGGTGACTACGGCTACACTTTCTTCCAAGACATGATTGACGCTTGCACGGACTGCGACATCCGCTTGTTTTCCAATGATACAGAGCCCATGGGCCAATCCTCCGACATTAAATATGAGTCTGTCCCCGATGGACATGAATTCCCATTTTATTAAAAATGAATTGAGGTATCTCCTCAAGGTCCTGGTGATTCTTGTAGGTTCCAATTAGGATAGTTGTATGGATCCAAGGAGTTCCTGAGCTCAAACCATGGCATGCATTTACAGATCGATAGCTGAGGTCCCAAAGCCGGCTTTGGCACTGATGAGGAAGTCTAGAATTTCGTCTCCATGAGACGACGCACCTTTTGGTTACCCCCTCAGTTGCACTCTGAAATCGATTGGCTCGCGTTTACTGTGTAAATTAGTGTACCCGCACTTCAGTTGCAGAATCAACGGTCATGTGTATTGCGAAAGATTTAGATCGATTCGTGGATAAAAAGAACCGTTGAAGTTACTAAGGTTAAGGCTAAACTGAATTACCTCCAATCACACGCCGTACCGTCTGTACCGGTACAGTAGTACTAGTACATCCCTCAAGTCTATCGTTGAAGGGGCAGCACTGACTTCTCTCCCTCATTGAAGTTCTATGGTAAACAGGAGGTAAATCCAAGCTTGGCCGACAACAATGGTGAGTGCTTTATCCAATCGGCCGATCGATCGAATCGATTCGAGGTAAGTCTATTATCAAGAGTGTTAATTGAAGGTTCAGCGCTGACTTCTCTCCCTCATTGGATTTCTATGGTATTCAGGAGATAAATCCGAGCTTGACCGTCAACAGGTGAGTTGTTTTAATTATTCGAATCGATCGATCTCTGTTATCCAAGCCTCACTCAAGCCGGTCGTCTCCGGTGCAGATTCGAAAGCCATCCCTCATTGAATCCATGGACCATGGGATGGCAGTCAGTTCTCAGCCATGGACGGCCAAGTTGGAGAACAAGGGTAAGTCGCCGGTTTTTTTCAGTGTCAGAATAGAAGAGAAAACCATAGCTATTTCTTACTTTCTCTTCTCTTACTGCTGACGGCCGGCGAACTACCATTGTCGAGTCCTTTTCGGTCGCTCCGGACAACAAGAGGAGAGGCTTCGATCGATCGCTACAAACAAGAGGATGCTCTGTTAACTCCAGCCCAATCACCAGCCTGAACATCGTCGAGTCATTGAATGGCAACAGTCGTCAACCGGAGGAGGAGGCTATACGATACACGACAACACACAAGAGAGTGGATCCTCCTACCGGATTCATCCCTTCTTATTATTTCCTACTGTTTTGGTGGTGATTCCTGTGTCCGTACCCATTTTCCTGTATGTGCAAGTCAAGTACTGTTGCCACTAGCTATACGGCAGCTGGCTACAATGGCTGGATTGACAATATTCGGTTGTGCTTGTATT